>JAQZBX010009148.1:0-46656 GCA_029593785.1 Cabassous unicinctus
TGTTTAGTGGGTCCATATCAATAAATTCAGCATGATCCAACTTTATTCCTTCCGCCATTATCCTTATTATGCATTCCCACACATATTCCCCTGATTTCTGTCTTTATAAGTTGCAATACTCATGCAGTTCTTTCAGAATATAACATATTTCCTCATGGGTCACACTTTGTATTTCACTTTTGGGGGCTTGTGATTTTAGTCTAGTAATAGGTCTCAAAGAGAAGAGGGGTGGTGGGGATGCATAAGGAGAAGGAGTAGAAATGACTTGCAAGCTACCCACCTCAGGGCATTCCTTTGTGTTTTCATCTAATAAAACAGGATTAATCTTTTCAGGCAGGGGTTGGAAGGCAGATTCCTCAGGGAAGGGTAGAGCATGCTGGAGTTTGGCTCATACCTGCCTCAGGACTGGGAGGTATTCCAGACTCCCTGGGGCAGGCCAGAGGCTGCGCAGTGCAGGCTTCCATTTGGCTGATACCCACCTCAGGTCTGGAAGGAGGTGCAGACTCCTTGGGGCAGGCTGGAAGATGGGTGATACAAGGTTGACAAGGTGTGGCCTCCACAGGGCATGCCTTTGCAAGTTTATCTGGTAAAGTCTCAGAAGACTTTAGCGTTCCAATGTCCCCACCAATATTATCGTCATCCTAAATGTCTCCATCCCAATCCTCTGGTTTCCACTCCTTTCCAATCAATGACTTCACTTTAACCACAGAAACCCTGTGGGGTTGAAATTTTAATTCCTTTGTAACTCTGCTACTCATACAATGAGACTTTGAGTTTGGTTTTCAGATATCTCAAGCCTGTGGCTGCAGGACACAAATTTTTCTTTCAGAGCACACATAGAAATTTTCACATCATTCATGCCACATTTACATTTCAATTTGTAAGCCTTTAGATCATATCTTTCTTTTGTAACTGGATCCAGAGTATCTGGGAGGAACCAGCCAACATCATTATACCCTTTGGCTCCACAAAATTCTGTTAAGGTGTTTGAAACCCTTTCATCCAGATCCTTGCTTTTTGTAAGATTGGAAGATGGGAAATCCAGGGATGATATTATGGGTATCTCCATTGCCAACTCATACCATGGACTGTTAATGGCCTCTTCATTATTGGAAAGGGAGTCATTAGTACCTTTGAGTCCAATTAGAATAGAGGCCAATTGCAAGACTCCCAGAACCTCCGGAGGCATCCCATGTTTAAGATTCTGTTCCTCAAGAACCACTACCAGTACCAACTTGCATTAGGCAGGATTCTCTAGGGAAACAAAATCAACAGGAGATATCTGTAAATAGTATGAGATTTTATAAGAGTCTCTCATGTGAACATGGGGGTGCACAAGCCCAGTTTCCGCAGGCAGGCTGCAAACCAGGGGCTCTGATGAAAGTCCAATGAAGGTCCTTGATGAATTTCTGGGAGACATTAGCTGTCCAAAGATGAGCTTGGAAATTCTCTCTGAATGTTGAAATCACTTCCCCTTTTAAGGCATTCAACTGATTGGATAAAGTGTCACTCATTGCTGATGGCAATCTTCCTGGTTGATGGAGATGTAATCAGCCATCTATGCAGTAAACTCACCAATGACTAAAGCCCATAAATGTCCTTGTATTATAACTAGCCCAGTGCTTGCTTGACCAAGCAACTGGGCACAATTACCTGGAGAAGTTGACGTATTAGCCTAACCATCACAAGGGCCTTTATGTTAGGCTGTATAACAACAAATATAAAAATGACGAACTAGAATAAGCACCATCAGGTGAATCAAAGCTTAGAAAAGAGATGAAGTATGGTTTCATGTTGAAGGGGGTCTGACTTATTTCAGAGAAAGTTTAAGCTGGGCCTCCATGATAAAATGACATTGGAGGTAAAATCTGAAAGAAGTGATGCAATATGACATTAAGGATTCCTGTAATATTTTGATGATGTTCTTGCATAATTTTAATAAATATTCCACAGCAATTCAAGATGTTGATGATGGGGTGTTTTATGCGAATTCTGCACACATTATGCTTGATTGTTTTGTAAGATCACAATTCTCTAACAAAAAAATTTTGAAAGAAAAGATGAACAGATAGTAAAGATTACCAGACATTTGAGTTAACCCTGTATTAGAAAGAAAGAAAAAATAAATACTAAAAAAAAAATTGAATGAAATTGAGACAAAGCAGGCAGAATTAAAAATGAGTAGGGCAGACACACTGAAAGGAAAGTTCCAAATAAAGATGGAAGTTCTGTAGAATATAGGTTTCAGAATGTATAGTAGCATCAACATATAAGGCTTTAAGTGCAGAGAACCACTTAGGAAGGCAAGACCTGTCTAACTATGGGATTCAAGGTAGTTGATGTAGAAAGAGCCCATGAATCAGGCATAAGTCTGGGAGTGAAAATAGGTCAAAATAAGATAATATTTTAAGGCCATTATAAAAATATAAGTGTGATTCCAGAGCATGAAATAGGAAAACTACTTTTAGTTATCCCTAAACTATATCTATACCTCCTTCTGATAGTCAAAATGCCTATCATATATAAACATGGCAAAATAAAAAAAATACAATTATATTCCATATAAAGGTATTTAATTTGCAAAATGATAAAGAGAACAAAGAATATTCCCAAAATTATGAACATCAGAGCATAAAATAAGGCTTTATAGCAGGCAAATAAATACATTAACTTAATATACTAAAATCCTATATAAGAAAATGAAAAAGGCTATTAAAGCTTCATGAACATCATATATATCTGAAAAGAAATGGATAGACATCTGGAGGATGTGAAAACATGATTCAAAGACCTCATAAATTAACTAAAAATTGAAAAAAAAAAGAAACAGAAATGGGAACATTTAGTTAAATATAAGAGTGACTGGCATCATACAAAGCACAGTTAAGAAAAGAAAAATATAAAGGACAGATATGAAGAAAAATCATTTTGAAATAAGAAAATTAATAATTTGAGAGAAGATGACAGACTTGAAAATTACTAAACTATAATTTTCAAAATGCAAAAACTTGACTCATAAATATAAAATGAACACAAGGCAAAAATGTATTCACTATTTCATTACTACAAGAATCAGTAAGATGGTAAGACTGGGTCAAACAGTTTTTATGTCACAAAGGTTTATAGATTTTATTAGAAAAGGTATAACTGAACAGTTTTCTTTCCTTTTTCAGTTTTATTGTAGGCAATATGCTTAAAAACAAGTCCAGATGTCATGAGTGTGAAGATTAAGGATTTTTATGACCTGAAAATAACCCTATAAACAGGAGGAAACAGAACATTGCCAATACTACAGAAGACTCTGGTCCACTATTTTCTAGTCACAATCTTCCCTATGAAGGTAATGCCTATTTTGAAGCAAAGATTAACTTATATAGACAGTAGTTGTAAAGCTATGGTTATTTTAATACATATGCCTAAAAATCTACCATTTCCATGTGTCAGTTATATGAACTTGACAAATGTATACAATTCTGTAACCACAATCAAATTATAGAACATTTCCATCTTCCTCAAATGTCCCCTCAACCACAATGAAGTCAATCATGTCCATATACCTTTGGTTCTGGTAACTAGCATGTGATATAAGTGGAATCACAATGTATGCAACTTTCTGAATTTGGCTTCTTCTATTCAGCATAATGTATTTGAGATCCATCTGTATAGCTGAATAAATCAGTAGTTTTTTTCACCTTATTTATTGTTAGTTGTAGTATTTATACACATGTACTATAGTTATCTTGTCCATTTTCTTGTGGATGGACATGTGGATTATTTCCAATTATGGAATATAAACAATGTCATAGAAGTCTTCATGTGAACATATATTTTCATTTCTTTGTGTAAATAAAGAAAGAGTAAGATCACTGGGTCATAGGGTACGTGGTTTCACTTCCTATGAAACATTCAGAATTTTTCTAGAATAGCTGAATCAATTTGTGTTCCTTCAGGAATGTTTGAGAGTTTCAATCACTCTGCATACTTGTAAGTGCTTTGCATTCTCAGTTATTATTACACATTTCTGTCTAGGCATCTTAATGTGTGTCTGAGAACACAGTGTGGTATTAAATTGTACTTCCCTAAGAATGAATGGTAATGACAATCTTTTCCTGGGCTTAGTTGCCATCTTGTTTTCCTTTTCTTTAATCTTCATATTATTGAGTCTTTGGAGTTATTTTTTTATATTATGGATACATGTTTTTGTCAAATAGTTGTTTAGCAAATATTTTCTCCAATTCTGTGCCTTGTTTGTTCATTCCCTCATAGTCTTTCACAGAGCAGATTTTAATATGTTGGACTACAACGTATCCAGTTTTCTCTGATGGCTAATGTATGTTGTGTCTTATCTAAAAAATGGAACTAGAACATGGTCACACAGATGTTCTCCTTTATTTACTTTAGAATTTTTATGGTATTAGGCTTCACATTAATGTCTAAGTTCTATTTTGGAGACATTTTATATGGAGCATGTGATGAGTTAATGTTTCATTTTTTTTGGCAAAAAAAATCTATTCAATTTTTTCAGACCATTTTTTTAAAATACTCTGTGTCCATCACAGATATTTCTTGATGTCTTTGTGAAAGGTCAATTGACAATTGTATGTGAATCTATTTTTAAACTCTCTACTTGGTTACACTGATCTTGGTATTTATCTTTTCACAATTACCACATTCTGCTGATTATTTAGCTTGATGACAAGTTTGAAATCAGATGATATGAGTCAGCCAACTTTATTTTTCTTTTTCAAATTTGTGTTGACTAACTTCATTCTTTGGTTTTTTCCTAAATTGTAGAATCAGCTTCTCAATTTCTGGAAAAATAATGTTTTAATTGGTGCTCCCTTGAAACTATAGGTCAATTTTGGATTGCATTTTTAATAGATTGCTCCCAATTGGGCTGCATAGCAATGTGATATGTCTTATGCTTTTTCGTGTTATTTGTGATTCCGTAGCCAATATTACATATATACATTAGAAAGTAAGGGTTTGGGATCTAATAGCCATGTTATTATTCAAAAATTTTACAAGAGTTCCTTATTAACAAGGCAAAGTACTAGTCTGAACTCTAATATTCTAATGTTTTACCACATAGAATATTAGAGTTATAAGTCTACTTCTATGTATTCTGTTAATACTTTTTATCCATAAATTTACAATATTCATACCTTATCTAGTCTTTGAAATGCTCAATAAGCATAAACTTTCTCATACCACTTGAAAGTGTAGCACTTGACAATTTAAACAAGAGCCTAGTAAAATTTATTAAAGTACTATGAATTCTGTCATGATATATTTTTATATTATTAAATTGCAAACATGCTTATGGGAATTTTGAGAAAATTAAACAAGTTTTATTCCAAGGAAGAAGAAACTGTTTTTCAGGGTTTTAAATTATTACCTTAATGGCACATAGCTAATAGGTATCAGAGCTAAATCTATGTAATTATAATTAGATTTCTTGTCCAATCTTGTGCCATATTATTTTCAATGAGAGTTCTTTTTCTACCAGAGACAAAAAGGCATTCAATGTAACCATGTTTATCATATAGCTTATTGTTCCAGAAACATTCACTTTTTTACAACTGAAAAAAAATCATCTTGCTGATCTTCTGTCCCAAAAGAGAAGGTGTTTTCTCCTTGGGGCATCCCCTGTGGACTTCAAGAAGAGCTTGATAAACTAATATAAGAATCCAAATACATTGTATTTCTAGAATTTCTTAATTAAGTGAGCATTCAGTTCCACAAGTAAAAAGATGGATTTTCATCATTAATACAATATTTTAGAAACTATAATCTTGAATCTCAAACTAGAGTTTATGCTTAAATATTTAATTAGAGATTGTGTGTTCTATTAGAGTTGCATTAATAATTGAACTGTATACTTTCCACAGAAAATCAGGGAAAATAGGAAGGGCTCCCAACACATTTAGTTCAACAGATGTAAATTTGTTATTTGCTTTAATAAAGATAATAATCAGAAATAGGGACACTAAGAATAAAGGACTACATTTTTATATTAGTAATTTTTTTAAATGGAGAGATTATTATTTCCTCTGTCCATTTGGTATACACAAAAATAATTATTTTTCTGACAGAGGAGCATAAATATATTTAAGACTATTTTACTATTTAGTTAATTTATTTTGAGATAATGGTAGTTTTTGGTTGTCTATTTTAATTTCATTGTCTAATTTAGCTTGATGGTTTTAGAAAAGAATTTCAATAGTTGAAGGCATTATTCTGTGTTGTTTCTTGAGGATAAAATGCCAAAATATTGGCAGGTCACAATTAGGATAGTAATATGGTTGAGTGGAAATACCTTAGATTGTGGAGTTAATAAATCTTGACTTGAATCTTGGTTCTGCTATTAACTGTCTATTAATTGTCAATTTTTATTCTAGAATTTTTATAGGTTCAAATGAGAATTTTTTGTAACCACATATTAATGAAACCATTAATTTTGTCTATTAAAATGTCTTTCACTTTGATCTTGGAAATTAAAGGCCTGTCCCTTACTGCTCATTGCTATAATTTTAAGATGATTTGCTCCTTCTCTTCTTGACATAGGAACATCTTAATATCACAAAATCTTAGTGTATTTCATGTCACAGAGATAAATCATTGTAGATCACTGAATACAGCACACCCTAATTCATGGCAAATGCTTTACTCCTTTAAAGCCAGGAAAATACAACTGACAGATAATTAAAAATAGGTTAAATACTTTGGTCTTTGACATGCTAAAGAAAAAAAAATGTGACTATCAGGAAATGTCAGCCTAAATATAGTAGATCTTGAATTTACAAGTTGTTTTACAACTTAAGTTTTCAGTGCATATACAGATGCCACTTTAACATTTTGTTTTGTTTTGTTTTGCTTTACTTTGTTCTTGTCATGCACTATTTTCTCTTCACACTCCACTAAGGGGGAGACATTCTGAATGCCAAGAGAAAAATAATAGAAATCAAACTCTACTTTGTGGCAAATATTGTGATTTAATTGTTTCAGCAATAGCTTTTGCAAACAATTTTAATTGTGATCATTGGGTGGTATTAAATTCATAATTATTTTAGAGTATATATAAGCAAGTACAAAACATTAATGAAATGATGATAACTTCTTTTTTTAAAAATATTTTAAATAATTTTTTTGTTTTTTTTAAAAAGATACTTAGATTACATAAATGTTACACAAAAATATAAGGATTCACATATGCCCCACCTCCCACACTTCCCACAACCTCCCATATAAACATCCTTCATTAGTGTGGCACATCACCTGCAATGGATATATACATCCTGGGTTTTGCCATTAAGCATGGACCATAGTTCACATTGTAGACCACACTTTCTCCCACAAAGTTCTGCATGTTATATGATGGTACAAAATGGCCTATATCTGTCATTGCAATGTCACTCGGGACAATTCCAAAGTCCTGAAAAAGCTCCTCTATTACAACTGCTTTTCCCTCTCCTTGCCCCCAGACAGTCCAGTGGCCACTGGCTCCACATTAATGTTGTAATTTCTTCCATTGCTTGAATCACAATATGTCTATAACAGAATACCAGTAAGTCCACTCTAGTCCATAGCTCTTCCCGCAATCCTGAGAAGTCTGGGATGGTGATGTCCAATCCACCTCCAATTAAGAGGGGGCTTATATCCCATGAATAAGATGGATGGGGTTATCCTGACTGCAGCTGAAGACTCTCTCCATTCCATGTGATGACCCTAGTCTATCATCATCTCCCCACCAGGTGTCCTGGGACAGTCCATTGAGCTGTAGATTATGGAGTTGCAGCTCCACTGATATTCTGGGCCCAGCTGGCACATAGGCAGCCCAAAGACTCCAGTCTCTGGATGTACACCTACAAACTCCAGCACCATGTATAGGTTTGAATAGAAGGGACAGATAAACCATGTGCAGGGAAGACATATTTGAGTCCAACTCTGTTACTGTCAGGAGCACAAATTCCAAATTATGGCCCACTGGCAAGGCACCAAACTCTGGGGCTATCCCCCTGGACATAGGACCTGGATGTCTCCAGAGCCCTCAGGAGCCCCTCTATTTGGGGTGATATACACTTTAGAAGTCTAGTAGGTCCTATTGAGATGTGTGTAAGCATTACCTCTGGGATGACCTCCCAACTTACTTTGAAGTCTCTTAGCCATATGAACTCATTTGTCTTTACCTTTCCCCCCTTTCATTTGAAGTCTTTTTCCTGTCATATTGCCAGTTGGCACTTGGTAGTAATCCTTCAGTTCCAGGAAGCTCATCCCTGGGAGTCATGTCCCATGCTGGGAGGAAGGTAATTATCACTGCAATATCTTGAGAGAAATATGTCTTGAAAATCCATCCAAGGACTTTGCAGGGATAGTGAGCATATGAACAGAGAAAAAAACATATATTGTCATTAAGTTAAAATTTGTACAAAAATAATAGTGGTACAAGAAGTTTCAAAGGCTAAAAACTGGTAATTTAAACATATGTATTTAAAGAAACAAAAAAGATATTGTTGCATCTACCTTCAGATTACCTTCTGCTGCTAGGGTCATCACTACTCCTGAAGGAAAACTGGCATGGAATCCTTGCCAGGGGAAACTGCTTTGTGTGAAAAGAAGACCCTGTAAGAGAAATTGTAATGTTAATTTATCCCATATTTAAGTCATCAGGAAGCATTTTTAAATCAAATAATTTTCACATTATTTCTTATTTATATTTAGAATAATCTTGTGATGATAATGTAGCTCCTCACATTTCCTAATTATGAATATTTAAAAAGGTGTTTCATGGAGATTATAACAAATTTAAGATTAGCAATCAAGTGTCTACTTTCTTATACCATTTCTAGGTATAAAAATCATGATATTCATTCATCATTGTGATCTTAATATGTTGAAATGTGAAAACAAGTGGTAGGAATTTAATTAACTGTAAAATATAACACATAAATTCACAGGGTTTTTGGCTGTTTGTTTGTTTGTTTTACCTAGCTCATGTGGCCAAAATTGAATGAACATTTCTTCATTTATTTTAAACAGAAAAATACATCAATTTGGGCCAAATTTCATTATTACCCCCTATTTCATCACTGTCTAGGATATCATTAAGCCTCTCCAAGGGAAAAAAATAATGACATAATTGGGCAGCCTCTATTTTTGTGGAAAATTGCCTGGAGCACCTATAAATGTTTATTGGAATGTCTGTTTTACCATCAGATTTGGAGCTGTACAGGATTCCTTTGAAGAACATGACTGAAGTCACCATTTTTATATTGAGGGGCTTCACAAATAACATTGAGCTGAAAGTTTCCCTGTTTTTATTATTTCTAGTGATCTATATCTTTACTTTGATAGGAAATTTGGGACTGGTTGTGTTGGGTTTGGGGATTCCTGGCTCCACAATGCTATGTACTATTTTCTGAGTGTGTTGTCACTCTTGGATGCCTCCTATTCTTCAGTTGTCACCCCCCAAATGTTGGTCAACATCCTGGCAGTGAACAAAGCCATTTCATTTCTTGGGTGTGTAATGTAAATGTTTCTTTTTGCTACTTTTGGGACTACTGAAATTTTTCTGCTGGCTGCAATGCCTTATGATCACTATGCACCTACCTGCTCTATTCAGTTAACATGTCACCCATAGTCTATGTGCCACTCATCATTGCTTCCTATCTGGGTGGCATTTTGCAACATACTATACACTCTGTGGCCACTTTTAGCTTATCCTCTGTACATACAATGAAATTAAGCATGTGTTTTTTGACGTCCCTCCACTCCTCGCTATTTCTTGTTCTGACACTCACATCAACCATCTTCCACTCTTCTGGTTTGTGGTTTCTGTTGAGATAACTACTATACTCATAGTCCTGATCTCCTATGCTTTCATTCTGATGGCCATTCTGAGGATGCGTTCTGTTGAAGGGAGGCAAAAAGCCTTTTCCACCTGTGGCTCTCATCTAACTGGGATTTACCATGGGACAATCCTCTTCATGTATGGGAAGACAAGTTCCAGCTATGCTTTAGACCATGACATAATAGTGTCTGTATTTTACACTATTGTGATTCCTATGCTGAATCCCATCATATACGGTTTGAAGAAAAAAGATGTTAAAGAAGCAATGAAAAAATTGTTTCAGAGAAACTGGTTCATAAATAAAGTACAATTTTAGGATTGAGTAAAACTGAAAAGAATGTAGAGAGTCAGTATATATCTCTCTTCCATTTACAAGGGAAGTAAATGTCTTCTTTTTACTTAATACTGCTTATATATCACAGAATATTTCCAAATAAAGCATTAATCAGCCCTCCAAAGCAATATTTTATAAATGTAGATAAATTGAGTCAGCTGTGTGCCTATGGCTATGTTCAAACTGATTCATACTAAATATTCATTAATAAAATCATGTTAATATTGTTAGTCTTTGTGTAATTTGATTTTTGTTAAATATAATTGGAGGCCATGTACTAAGTGTTTGATAGTTTGATATAACATCACATTGTTTAAAGTACGTCCTGGGCTTTTGTTATAAAACGAATTGTTCTTCCTGAATCTTGGGAACGGCCTCCCATATGGTATTTACTTATGCCAGTGTACTCATTCTGTCTGATCTATCACCTGGAGATGCCATTTGCAATGTTTGGATCAACACTATAAATAATTTACTCCATTATTTCCTTCCTACTGTCCAGTCAAAAAAACTGATTAGATCCATTCTGAATATCCCCCCAAAATATTGGTGATGTGATAATATTTGTTGAGTATATATAATTAATTCTCTGAAAAAACAAATAAAGGTATATTTTTAAGCCTTATTTAGTCTGGTTTGTTAATTTTCTTTTTAGATTTGTTAATCTGAAGACATTAATTGTAGAAATTTGCTTGTCCTTCAATGAAATTCCCTGTGTCCCAGCAGATACTTAGCCTATATCTCCATCAGTTCAATCCCATCAGAAGATTTTATTCTGAATTATGATTTTATTCTGAATTATGAAGTTGAAATACAATCCGAAAATTTTCAAGACCATAATTGCTATTCAATTTTGCAAACAGAATTCATACAATTCTATTAGAACAACCATGTTTTTTCACGTGCTGTAGGTAAATACTCAAAATTCGTCTAAAAACAACAGCTACAAACAAATTTTCAGAGACACAACATTGACTATAATGTGGATAACATGTGGTCCTATAAAGAAATTAAGCTACCGGCAAGCTGGGCCTGTCCTGTTTTGTTGGCTGTGTGTCCCGCAGCTGCCAATTCTTTGGGAAGACAGTGGTTAGCGTTTGCGCCGCTTCCCTGCAGCTTTGCCGGCGCTGCGATTTTACAGTCCTGAAGAACCTCCTTTTTGTTATTATTTTTATTATTTTCATTCCCCTGCAGTAATAAATCCTATTATGGAAACCCAGAAACTTTATGAAGGGAAATAGTTTGTATTGTGTGGAGTGTAATTTTGTGTATGAATTACGTTTAAAAACAGGAAGAGTTTTCAGAAAGGCTAATAGGGTTAATTACTGACATATTTTACATAAACAGAAATTCTTTTAGTATTATAATTTTTTAAGCATTTGTGATGACGCTAGAAAAGACAAGTTATACCTTTTCATGAATTGATTCATCATTAAATATGAAATGAATGATATAAAAGCATGATTCTTAAATGAAAAATAGGTTGCTTAATTTTTACATAGGCAAAGTAAGAAGTTTTTCCTCTGGAGAATTTATGGTTAATTTGTTATGGAAATACACCTTTAGATACCTTCAATTCCTCAAGTAAAATAAAGTGATGTGCAAAGTTAGCAAGAAATAATAATAGTGGTGCTATTTGAGGAAGAATCAAGTATAGGAAATATTTAACAAAGATGGAAGAGTTAACAGTTCATGAGCTTTAAGCAAAATACATTTGACATCATATACACCATAATGGGCTGATGTTTAACAGTTTGTGAATGTTGACTTCCCCAATATTTACCTGAAACTAACACAAAATACTGATGATAAGCTTTGTGAAATTAGCCTTTAAATGGTGTGACCATATGAAGAGTTTATTTTTGGTTCCTAGAATAAAACAAGATTTTTTAAAATGCCTTAGTAAAGTGCTTGTAGGACTGATGCATATAATTTTTCTCCCTTTTGTAGAATATAAAATGCCTTATATCCAGGCATTGTAGTTTGTAAGCCAAAGCAAATTAAAGGCACAATTTAAGACTCCTGTAGTTGTTTAGAATTTAGGGAACATAAGCCTTCTTTTAAAATCAGCTTGTTTTTCTTTTTAAATATATTTTCAGAAGTATATCAATTCTTTCAGGTCATTAAGTTAGTATTACACTAAATTACAAGTAAATAGCACTTGGGTGATCTACATAATATAACTCTAAAGAGTACTAAATTGCATCTTGGTACAAGTTAGGAGAGAGAGCCATCTTACCTGAGTGTAAAATCAGGTATAAATCCAGTAAATAAGGTTTGGTGAACTTTAGATAAGTAGGAAGCTATCTATTTGGTTCCTTTTTGTGAAAAAGACTAATTTAGTGTGAAGAGATAAGAAATTTCATGTGAAGGCTTTTAGCCATCTAAGTAAAATCACCTACTCATGCACAAAACTATCTCCCAAAGACTTGTCCCAGGTAACTCTCATCAAAAATTTGTGAATAAAATGGAAGACAACACAGTCTTGTCAAATTGAACAAATGGCAACAAACAAAAAAAATGAAATATGACTTTTGATATGAACACTACAGAAATCCTACATATTCAACTTTTCCCTGGGTATTTCCATTTCAGAAAGGATCCTTGTTCATGCTGGTTTATTTTACACTGGTGTGAATGACAAGGTCATATGCTTCTGTTGTGGCCTGATGCTGGATAACTGGAAAGGAAAAGCTATTAAAAAGCATAAACAGCTTTCCTAGCTGTAGCTTTATTCAGAATCTGGTTTCAGTTATTAGTCTGGGATCCAACTCTACATATATGTCTCCAGTGAGAAACAGTTTTGCACATTCATTATCTCCCACTTTTGAAGATAGTGGCTCATTCAGAGGTTCTTATTCCAACCTTTCACCAAACCTTGTTAGTTCCACAGTGGTCAAAGTCTTCTCTCCTACAGTTATGCAATGAGTACTGAAGAAGCCAGATTTCTTATTTACAATATGTGGCAGTTAGCCTTTCAGTTACCATCAGAATTGGCAAGAGCTGTTTTTTTTATTATATAGGACCTGGAGATAGGGTAGCCTGCTTTGACTGTGGTGGGGAACTGAGTAACTGGAAACCAAAGGATGATGCTATGTCAAAACACTGGAACATTTTCCCAACTGTCCCTTTTGGAAAATTCTCTAGAAACACTGAGATTTAGCTTTTCAAATTTGAGCATGCAGACACATGCATCAAGACTGAGAAAATGTATTTACTGGCCATCTAGAGTTCCAGTTCAGCCTGAGCAGTTTGCAAGTTCAGGTTTTTATTATGTAGGCCATGGCAATAATGATATCAAATGCTTTTGGTGTGACAGTGGCTTGAAGTGTTGGGAATCTGGAGATGATCATGGATAGAACATGCCCAGTAGTTTCCAAGATGTGAGTTCCTGATACACATGAAAGGGCAGGAGATTGTTGATAAGATTTAAGCTAAGTATCCTCATCCTGAACAGCTGCTGTCACTCCTGGAGATAAAAATGTTGACCCAACAATTGTTTATTTTGGACCTAGGAAAGTTCATCAGAAGATACCATCATGATGAATACGCCTGTGGTTAAAGCTGCCTTGGAAATGGGCTTCAGCAGAAGCTTGGTATAACAGAGAGTTCAGAGTAAAGTCCTAACAACTGAAGAGAATCATAAAACAGATAGTGATATTGTGTCAGCCTTTCTTAATGCTGAAGATGAAAAAAGGAAAGAGGAAAAACAACAACAAATTGAGGAAATGGCATCAGATGACGTGTGGTTAATTTGGAAGAAAAGAATGGCTCTCTTTCAGCAGTTGATGTGTCTGTTTCTTATCCTGGATAATATTTTAAAAACCAGTATAATTAATAAACAGGAACAAGATATTAATAAGTAAACAAATAGCACAGACACTTTTACAAGTAAGAGAATTGATTCATAATCTTTTAGTTAAAGGAAAATCTGCAGCTAACATCTTCAAAATCTGTCTAAAAGAAATTGACTCTACATTATAAAAGAACTTATTTGTGGAAAAGAGTATGAAGTACATTCCAAAAGAAGATGTTTCAGGCTTGTCACTGGAAGAACAATTGAAGAAACTGCAAGAAGAAAGAACTTGTAAAGTGTGTGCGGACAAAGAAGTTTCTATTATAGCCATTTCTTGTTGTCATTTAGTAGTATGCCAGGATGTGCCGCTTTTCTAAGAAAATTCCCTATTTACAGAGGTTTAATAAAGAATAGTGTTCATGCATTTCTTTCATAGAAGAAATATAGATTATATGCTAGTCTATATAGAAAAGCTTTAAAAAATTGAACATTTGAAGCTATCTAAATAAAGAAGGATATTTTTGGGGGAACATTTGTGTGTTCTACTCTGATTTGGTACTAATAAATCATTTCCAAAAAAAATTGATAGTATCATATCATATTTAATCTTGATCTCTGCTTATTTGCAAGGGAAGATTTATGTTTGATGAGGTATATTAGTATATATGTGTGAACATATGGGTATTAAAGGACCAATCACAATGCAGTGATGCATCATTTCAGCAGTTACTATGCTTGGTATTCTTTCAGAAAGCGTTGAGTACTCCATAGGAGTGTAGTTTAAAAGAACTGGAAACCAGGAACTCTGAAGTTTTTCAGAATTATGGTGCCAAATTCCCTTTGATGCTTTTCATTTGTGTTGTAAAATTTTTATTTTACTGTTAAACAAGCTTTTCCCTAATTTGTGAGAAAAATCTTAATAAGGTGTTTTAAAAAGACAAAAAAAAATTAAATTACTAGAATACACATTATATTAAAATTTTACTTGCTTTATTATGATTTTTTGAGATTGCTTTTCTGGAATAAAGAAAAAAACTTCTTCAAAAGAATTAAAGTATTTCAAAATATCCAACTCTTACAATAATTAAAATATTTGCATCATTCTCAGATCATGTTTAAGGCTTCTGACATTCAAATAAATGTTTCAAATTGTTAAGATAAAATTTCCAAATAAATATATCCCTGATTTATCAGTTTCTTTCAAAGTAACAATAATAATATTTGTGTAGGAAAGGGAGTGATGAATATTAGGTGGAAAGATATACTTACTTATGTCTTAAAACATCTGGCCAATAATTCATTCAACAAATAATACAAAAATAAACATCAAGTAACATGCTTGAAATTCCCCATTTTTCATCCTAAAAATAGAAGCCAAGAGGTGAGAAATAGCATTCTACTTTAATTTTCTCTCACAGTTCAACATGGACTAATGACATATTTAACTTTCAAGTTAATAACTTTCACTGTTCACATCTCACCTAAGTACTTTCTCTCCAGTTTGAATACATTGATTTCCCAGCACCTGTAGAACCACTCTTTCATATCATTTAACACAGTCATTATTTCATATTTATTGTTGTGAATGTTTTATTACTATCTAGCTCTACAACTACACTGACACTGTAAATAGTTTAAAGACAAAAGTCAGTCTGATTGCCCACACAATTGTATCCCCAGGACATAATAAGAACTAGAATATATAATTTACTCAGAAAATATTTTTGATTGATTAAGTCAAGTAATAAGTAATAGTGAATAGCAATTTTAAGCAGTAATATGCAGCTTTGCATTTACTGTACATTATATAAGTACATTACAAATACTAAGTCATTTAGCCTCACAACTGTACAAGGTTGTTCTGTTAAAACCTATAATCACAGTTGAGGAAGCAGAGATACGTAAACTCTAAAGTATCTGCTCAAGTCCACATAGCTCTTGAGAACGATACAAGGATTCAAACCTGAACTTCTTGGCTACAGAATCCTTGCACATTAATACATAGAATGAAAGAATGGGCTGATTTTTCTACTTTGCTAACTGCATTATAATTCCTCCAGAAAATGTCATATGAAGTAGCACAGTCTACATTTTGTCAAGCTAGAAACAAAGGGAAAAAAGGAAAGTATGTAGGAAATATTAGAAAAATGGTTTCCATTGGATTTGAGAAATAATTGAACAGTTTTTGAGCCTAGGTGATCAATATATCAAAGACAACAAAGAATGTAGAAGAAGAAATAGAATTAAGAGTAGTAGAATAAGAAGAAGGGGAAGGAGGAGGAAGAAAGAGGAAGAGGAAGAGGAAGAAGAAAAGAAAGAGGAAGAATAAGAAGAGAAGTAGGATGAGGAGGAAGAAGGAGAAGAAAGAAGTGAAGAAGGAGGAGACAGAGAAGGAGGAGGAGAGGAAGGAGAAGGGCAGGTGGTGTGGAGGATGAGGATGACGAGGTGGTGGAGGAGAGAAGATTTTAAAACTTATTAATTATATCAGTTTTCCCTAAAATACCCAGATAGATATTGTACTGTCAAGTGTGGAGTTATCCAGAAAGGAGATATTTGAAAACACAACTACATGAATAAGATTTAAAAGGAAATATAAAACTTCCATTTCTACTTAGGATTTAGAAATTGCAAAGCACCTTTCCTTAAACTTAACTGGTTAAAAGGCCTTAATCTGAAAAGAATCATAACTTTTTATGAGCCCACAAGAAAGATGAGGCTGGAAACAGCCAGGAAGTCAGAAAACCAAGGAAAGATTAGCCCCTCAAAGAAGAGCTTGGGATAAATGAATTGTTTCACTTTGGTAGAATGTGGGAGAAAGATGTGGCCACCATACAAGCACATAAGAAAAATACAGATACATTACAAAGAATTGTGAAAACCTAGTGTGGGCTTAAGTGTCAGTTGGAAAAAGCAGAGCATTAAAAATTATTAGGTTAAAAGATCTAGTGGAGATGACAAAAACACATATAGATACATGAGAAATTTCATCATAAGGGATGTATTCTATTAGACAGTGTCCAATGAAATGCTAGAAAAAGAACTTTAAAAAGCACACACACAGACAATATAAGAAACAAAGAATTTCATTAACAGGATCATCAGTAGAGCCAATACAGCAGATTAAGAAAGAATTAGTGAACTTGAAGAAAATCCAAAAGGGATTAATGTAAAGAAAAGACTTAAAGAAAAGAAATATATAGTGAGTGATATCCAATTGCTGTAAGACATATCAAACATTTAAATACATATATATACACAAAATATACATATATTACAACAAGAATAGAGAGGGAGGGCATCAGGCAAAATATTAAAGATATAATGGCAACAAGATTTCTAAAAATAAGGAAAGGCATCAAACCACAGGCCCACAAATGTTAGAAGACTCCAGGAATGATAACTACAAATAACAAATCAACCAGCAAGAAAACATATAGAGTCATTGTTCTCACCATTGAAAAACTGATACAAGTAAAAAATTATGAAGGCAGAGGAAAATACATATCGGGTACAGGAGAAAAACCATGAGAATTATACCAAACTTGTCATAAAAAATGTTACAACCAGACCACAATGGAGGGACATGTATAAAGTACTGAAATATAACTGTTATAACAGAATTCAATAGCCACTGAAATATATTTCAAATATAAAAACAAAATAAACTTTTTCATGAAAATTAATACACAACACAGAGAGAAATAATTTATAGGTAGCAGTATTGTACTCTAAAACTTTCCAGGCAGAAGGATTAAGTAAACAGAATGACTTTTGTGTCTACTGAAAGAAATGATAACACTAAATATGTAAAATGCAAAGGAAGTATAACAATTTTTGGATTTTTAAATATTTATTGCTCTAAAAATAGCTAACTAATGGCACTTAGATTGATGCATTTTCGGACTTGAGTGAAAAATAGAAGTAAAGCTTATGACAAAATTATCAGAAAGAAAGCATAGTTAATAAAAGTAAAAGCCCACAAAGATAGATCCTCTAAATATTAGAAAAGACAAATGCACTTTCAAGATGAGAAATAACTCAAAAAACCATACAATTAAAAAATAAATGCCTGAGGAGCAAATGTAGCTCAAGTGGTTCAGTGCCATCTTCCCATGTATGAGGTACTGGGTTCAATCACTGGTACCTTCTGAAAAATAAATAAATGAATGAATAAATAAATGCTTATGAAGGATACACCTCTAATTGCAAATAAAAACAAAAAGAAATAACAATAAATAGAGATTGTAAAAATATATATATTTTTTAATTCAGAGCCAAAAAAAGGCACACTAAAGTAATTTTATTTGTTATTGATATATGGTAAGGCACGATTTTAAAAATAAATTGAGAAAGTATAAGTATAATGAAGACTTTTTTAAAAAAATTAATTAATTTATTTTATTTTACTGGGAGGTCCCAGGGATTGAACCCAGGTCTCTCCATATGGAAGACAGACGCCCAACCATTTGAGTCACATCTGTCCCCGAAGACATTTTATAAGACATAAATATAATGAAGATTTGATTAAATTGAATAGTTTTTAAATACCAGAATATTGTAAACATTTTACTCTTGAACTTTATTTTAAACATTCAAAAACATTTTGGAAAAACAACCATATATAATTATATAGAGAAAATCTTAATATAAATTTCAAAAGAAAAAAAAAATTTTTGAGGTACTGGGGCTGGCGATTGAACTGGGACTTCGTATGTGGGAAGCTGGCGCTGAACCAGAAAATAGCAAATTTTATAATACAATTACTTGAAAGCAAATGACATATCTATTTACAACTACAAAAGTTTAAATAATCAAATAATCAAATCCTTGAAAAACCCAAAAAGTACTTTTGAAAAACAAACTTTGAATAACAGAGAAAAATAAAATTTCATTTTCAGATTATATAGAGGTTATTTTCTATAAATTGTAACTTTAGACTCTACCTTTTTAAAATTTAAGAAATTCCAGAAGATATTAATTCCTTGAAAATTCTTAGTTTTTCAACATTTCTCTATTAACAAGTTGAAACAAAGGAGCCAAGCATTAATTCAAGCATTTATTTGTTTTTAAAGAACTTTAAAATCTATAGAAATTAGGATAATGAACAATTTTATGAAATACACACAGTTTCAACTAAATACTTTATTATTGACACAACAGAAAGGTAGATTTTTTCAAATATTTAGCAATTTGATACCAAATATATATTACTGCTTGCAGATTTTTAACCTAGCAAATTTACAAAATTTCATGTCTTAAAGCTTGCAAGAGAGTCTTTATTTTGCCAATTTATCAAAAACATAGTCATCTCACAGTTTTAAATGACAAAGAAATTCTCAAAAGTTATACTAAGTGGAAACAGAAAAATGGAAAAGATAACATAGAAAAGAACCAAAATGTATTTGCAAGTATAATATATGCAGATACCTACATATTAGTAAGTCTAGAAGTACATGCACAAAATTGTAAGGACTTTTGTTCTCTTTAACATGTTTCAATATTTCAAAAATTTCTTCACTGTTAACATATAGCATATTTTCTATACATAATTATATAACATATTTTCTATAACCTAATTATCTTACAGTATTTTACCTAGCTGTAAGTCCAAATGTTTGAAACACTGACTTTTTCATTTTTCATTTTTACCTATTCTGTGTTAATTCCTTAAGCTAAGAAAACCTATTTATAAAACACCAGTGAATATTCTTTATAACAAAAGCCGTTGTGTATTCAAAATATCACAAAAATGCAAGTTTCCACCTTATATACTTATATACTACATCAAATGCTTTATAGTCCTCATTTGACTTAATCCTTACAATAACTGCAGAACAGGAATTAGTATTTATCTTGTACAATTGAGGAAAATGAGGCTTAAATTAACAGGGACTTATAAAGAGTCATATAGCAAAAAATGGAGCATATTTAGAATCTAAACCCTGGAATGTGTTATTCCTATGTAAGCACTCTCAACCACTGCACTGTATTTCTTCTCTATATCGTAAATGAATTATGTTTGGGAAATATTTTTGTGTCAAAATGTAGCTATTTTCCATAATAAAATTCTCTGATCAGATCATGCATGGGAATTTAACTGAAACAATTTAAAAAGACAACATAACATTTTCTTATTTTGCTCATTAGTTGCCCTTAAAGAAATCCATATATTAGAGTAGCAGGTTTAAAACTTATATCGTGGTCCATTTCACATGGATTTCTAAAAACCTATTTATGGAACTATTTAAGATTATGTTTGGCCAAGTAAAGGATGGCTCTACAGAATTACAAACTATAGGATTTGGGCATTTTAGAGAGAATTCAAGTAAATATCCAACAGGACATAACAAAAGCTGCAGGTGCACTTAATTGCTCAGCATTACTATCACTTCAATTACCTGGATCCCGATCTCTTCTGCATGACTCTAATTAGAGTATTTTTCACTTCTTTGTTCCTAAGACTGTAAATGAGTGGATTCAGCATGGGGATCACCATATTATAAAACACAGAGGCCACTTGGTCCTTTCCCAAGGAGTAGAACTTCTTTGGTTTTAAATAAATAAAACTCATGGTGCCATAAAAGATGCTGACACCCAGGAGGTGGGAGGCACAAGTAGAGAAGGCTTTGCACTTTCCTGAAGTGGAATTAATTTTCAGGATAGTAGAGAGAATGGACAAGTAGGACACAGAGACTGTGATAAGAGACACCATAAGGGTGGAGCCAGCAGCAATGAATATCAGGATTTCAATGCTAACAGTGTTAGTGCAGGACAGGGATAAAACTGGGGTTGTGTCACAAAAAAAGTGATGGATCACATTGGATTTGCAGAAATGTAACTTTTCATGTAAAGTACAGTGACCAAGGAGTCAGTAAAGCCAGTCCCATAGGAGCCGGTGATGAGAGCATGGCAAAGACTCCTGGACATAAGTACTGTTTAGTGAAGAGGATTGCAGATAGCTACATAGTGGTCATAAACCATTGAAGAGAGAAGGAAACACTCAGTGGAACCCAAAAAGATAAAAAAAAGACATCTGGGTGAAGCAGCCTTGGAATGAAATATACTTGGTGGAAGTCAGTAAGTTCTCTAAGGTTTTGGGTGTGATGACGGTTGAGTAACTGAGGTCAAGGAATGACAAGTGACTGAGGAAAAAGTACATGGGAGTGTGAAGCTGGAGATCCAGGTGAATTATCAGCATCATCCCTATGTTTCCCAGCACAGTAATCAAGTATATCAGGAGAAGAAACAACATAAAGAGGACCTGCTGAATCTATTCAGAGTCTGTCAGTCCCATAAGGATTAAGTTAGGCACACTTGTATTATTCCTACTTCCCATAACATTGTTCAACTTTTGTAAACTGTTGAGAAAACAAAGGTGATACTTAACATGAATGATTTCACAAAGGATTTTGTTTATATGAATGATCTGGCATTCAAAACTTTTTGTTTAGGGTTTTTAGAAATTCCTAACAAAAAGCAGCTTGCAAAATATGACTGAACAATCTTAGTGTTACTGCTAAATATAAATCAGTTATAAATCATCATTTGGATGTTATATAATAGAAGTTAATATATATTGCATAAGTAGAATGGACCTGACACTAATATAAATGCTTCCTTTTATTAACACATTTAACCCACCTGGAAATATTACACCATAGGTGTTACTATTAGCCACATTTTTAGGTGAGAAAAAGAACAGTTTTAAGAAACTTGCCAGGGTCATATAATAAATGTTGACTCTGTGATTCTACCAAGATAGGTAGAATTCAGAGAACATGATCACAACACTTAATATCTGTTTATAATTAATTTCAGAAAAATGAGATAAGTGCTAATAATAATCAATTATAGAAAAAGTTTTAATGTCATTTACTTTTATTTTGTATCCATTATTAAATACAAGTAACAAATCATAAATTTCAATCTTAGAGAACTTTACTTGAATGAGTTAAAATAATAGGTCACACATAATTTTCATTTCTGGAAGATATCAGATTTCTTCCAAACTTACATTTTCAATATATGTACATTGCTTGTAGACTCTGATTCCATCAATTTTAGATTTCCATTTCCACAAATCCTAGCATTACTTAGGTAAAGCATAAATTATATGCATATGCATATGCATGTGCTTCTTCTCATAATGTGTCCATTTTATTAGATCTGAAGTAAAACCCTTTAATTGTAAGAATAATAGTTAACATAAACAAAAGGTGACAGAAAAGTTTCTCCCAAGAGCATCTGCTAGAAATTTGGCACCCTCAGTTTTTTCTCACAAATAAAATATGTAAAACATGTAAGGAGCCAAAAAATTCTTAATAAAATATCTATTCCCTTTGAACTAAATTAGTATTAATTTTTTATGCATGCATTTTTGTTTTATCTTGAAGTAAAATAGATCAACCTAAAATTTTGGTCGGTCCCTGATCAAAGGGAAAGCTCACCTAGAATTATGTCTCACAAGAATTTCAAGGAGCTACTGTGAATATAAGCTGAGCAGAACATCCCTTTGTCTTTCACCCTGATAATACCACTGTACCTTTATATGGAGGATTGCTGATAATGCAACATTTACTCACTCCTGGGGATCAATTTCCAAGGAGGAGTTTTTGGCATGATACCAGGAAAAAAGTTCAACGCATGTAACAGAGAATTGTCTTCCTCTTAGAAGCCACATAATTTTAAGCATGATTATTTTGGTAGTCCTTTGTGAGGCTCTAATTTTTTGAAGGGTAACAGAGAAGATATTTGTAGAGAAAAACTTAATTACTCTGTGACTGAATGGCCAGATCATTAACCACCAGGGAAAGAATAGTACATTTTCACAATGAAATATTTTTATATTTTAAAGTGTGAAACTCTTAAAGGAGTAACATTGTTCATTATACAACGATTCGAAAACAACAAAATTTAAAGAAAATAAAAATCATTGTAACTGTTGTTAATCTTCACATGTATTTTCTTCCAAATATTTTTCTGTGTATATATAATGCTTATTTATATGTCTACTTATGTATGTGCATAATTTTATCATACTGAGTTTTCATAGCTTATTCTGATTTTCTCACTAAATAGTTATAATACACCTTGATCTAAGTGATATTAGCCTTGTGTAAAACCTACAATTTCCTGTATTTTGCATTGGATGGTGTCCCATAAGTTAACTTCCCTCTAGGAGTGTGCACCAGCTGATGAATTGGTGTTTTGAGGCATCATGTGGAAAACATTGTGCAACCTCTTTGTTCTGTTGGCAGTCACCTAATTCATCTATACAGCACATGTATTATTGTATTTATCTATTACAATATTTGTGGACTTTTAAAAAAAATTAATATACTTGGTTTTTATTTTATTAAAAGGAAAGTAAAATTAAATGCTGAGACTGTGATATTTAATTTAATGGACAAAGCTCACTTTCTCTAAACACAATCAGTTCAAATATTTTCTTTCCAATTTCACATTAATTAATATTAGTGAAATCATCTTTCATATAGATTGAGAAGTAATTCATAAGGAAAAACTTTTCACATTCCAGACTTTCAGGAGAGACTATAGGATGTGGATAAAAATGTTACAAATTAACTTTTATGAACTTTTGGAAGTGCAATTTTTTTATTCATCAAAAATTTAGTGAGATTGAGACAGGTTTATTAGGAGACTAAAATGCCAGCATCAATTTATTTGGCAGTAGATAACCATAGGTTAAAACAAAATTAGAGTTTATAGGTAATCTTCTACATTAATGACACCTCAAAAAGCACTGCTTATTCCTTGCAAAATCAGTGAATTTTTCTTCCCAGCATTGAAAACAACTTTATAGCTATTAATCTTAGTTTTTATATAATATAAATAAATGTTGACGAATGACTAATTTACAGAACTAATAATTTTCAAAAATGTTATTATTGAATCTTTATTGCCTGGATTCCAACAGAACATTTCTAAAAGGAAAATAATTTTGGCAGAAAATTAGTAGTGAGAAACAGAAAGCAGATTTGAATCCTTGTCTTAGATGACAACAAAACATTGGCAATTTATCTTGACAACTTCTCAATTTTATTATTTTTTAAGTTTCTATTCCTCCATTTATATTCTGTCAATTTTTGATTCATTTGTATTGAGGTTCTATTAAGGATTTTACATCTTTATGATAAATTGGATCTTTATTATTTTATACTACACATCATACCTCTGGGATACAGAGGTTTTCTTTGTAACATAATATAGCCACAGTAGTTTTTATATGCTTATATTTATGAAATGCATATTTATTCTTCCTTTTACTTTTCTCCTATCTCTTAGAAATATGATATAATTGTTTATTACTTTTTAGTTGACTCAATAACTCTGCCTTTTAATTGGAGTGATTAGTCCATTTGCATTTAAAATACTTACAGATTTGCTATTTTCAATTTATGCCATTTGTTTTTGGTCCTTTGTTGCTTCTGTCCTGGCTTCTTTGGGGTTAATAAAAAATACATTATCCAATTTTATTCTCTCTATTGGATTTTTTAAACCATACCACTTTTGAGTATATGGAATTATTAAATAATTTTAGTGTACTTGAAATCAATATTGCACCCCTTCACATAAAGTGTAAGAACCCTAAAACATTATTCCCATTTATCTCTTGTCTTTTCTGCCATTGTACCATATATTTTACTCTCATATAAATTATAAACCTGAAAATAGAATATCATTATTTTTATTGTATATAGTCAGTTGCCTATTAAAAAAATTATAAATATTTCCCATCCTGATGCACTTCATTTCTTTTGGTAATTTTTTGAATGATTTTCAGAAAAACTTTTTCTTCTGGATATCATTCCTATCTATCGTATCATGAATTTTTGTTACGATATTATTTGCTTTTCAGTGTGAAGAACTTCTGTTAGCTTTTTTGTACTGCAGTATTTTGACAGCAACTTTTCTGAATTTTCACTTATATGAAATGCCTCTGTCACCCTTGTTTTTCCTTTTTTTTCCCTTTTTTTTTTACCCTTGTTTTTCAAGAATGTTTTCACTACATATAAAATTATTTTTCTTTTTGCCTTTCAACATTTTTTAGATTTTTTTGGTCTTCTAGTCTTACGGATTTTGATAGGATGCCAGTCATAATTGATATATATTATATCCTGGAGGAAATATGTTCCCCCTCCACTACCATAGCTGCTTTTAACTGTTTCTTTCTATCTTTCAGTTTCTGTAGTTTGAGTATGGTGTGCCTGGGTTCATACCTGTTTGTGTGTGTGTGTTTGAGTAGGATTTAACATGCTTTGGGTTTTCAGAACTTCTTTTATCTCTAAATTGATAATTTTCCCAAACTTTTTATAAGATTTCATTCACTTTTCCTCATTATTTTATTGACCCACTGTTCTATGTTTCTTGATTACTTCGTTTGTTTTTGTAGTTTGAAAACATTTTATTGATCTGATTTCAAGATTAGTGATACATTCCTCTATGCGTTCAATCTGCAGTTTAGTTCTTCCATGTAACTTTTGTCTTGAGTATAACAAGGCAGTGTGGAAAAATGACAGCTTTTCCCCCAACTGAGTTGGATATGTCAGACCAAAGAAAGACTCAGACAAGTCCAGTGTGGTGAATAATGAGCATTTATTTAGGAGGCATATGTGGGGTCCTCAACCTCAGCAGTGGGAGGAGAGACAACTTTTTTTAGCTCAATTGTCCACGCTCCCTGCAAAACAAGGGAGGCCTTTAATAATGCATGTCCACTTACAGATGGGGAAAGCATATGAGGTGCAGCAGGACTTATAAAGAATGTAGTGTTATAATATTTACTGATCATTCACCAGTTCATGACCAATTTCCCAAGTTTGCCTTTTTAACTAGTAGGAATACTGCTGCAATTTGGGGAGGGGGAAAGAACAGGAAGGGTTGTGGAAAAAATGCCAAGTCATATACACCACACTTTTCATTTCAGATATTTTTACTTTCCATTTTCTATCATCTTGAAATATATTTCTATTAACTTCTTTGTTTATTCATATGGATCACACTTTCTTGCTTTGTTTTCTTTTTAGTATTTTTATTATATACTGTATTTTGTGACTGATATATTATAAAGGGTTTGGATTATGTTGTTTTACTTTAAGGATTATTGTTTTTCTCTGATACACAATGAATTAGTGGCAGTGCCTTTTAAACCTCTCGTGTGCCATTTTATTCTTTGATAAAAGAAGATCTATTTGGTTTTGTCCTTAATCCAATGGTATTGCTTTCATGCCAAGGTAGGGTCCTTACTTCCAATGTATGACTTTTCTTTTTTTTGTCTCAGCTTCCGCCTGAGTCAATCAGAGATATTCTTCATAATGGTGGGACCACGATTCCATCTTCTCCCATCAACTCATGATCTCTGTAGTTGCGTTCTCAGCCCTGTACCAGGGTCTCTTGACTAGGCCTGTATAGTACCCCCTGCACATATGCTGCTCAGTCTTCAGCCTAAGACTTACAGGGAATCCCCAGACAGCATTTGGAGCATCTGCTCTGGGTTCCCTGTCTTGAATGTTCTACTTCTTCAGCAGCTGGAAACTCCAATTTCTGTTTTTTCAGTTCTGCAGGACCAGACCTTTATACTCTGCTTCCACTCTTTACTTTCCTGCTGAGCAGTTTATAAAGACAGGGTAAGCATAATGCTCTTCTCCTCATGATTCCAGAATCTCACCAATCACTGACCTAAGCCATCTGTTGTCCAAAGCCAGAAAGCACTTGTCATGTGCATGTGTCCATGTTTAGAGTTTTTTATGACGTCATGTTCATCCTCATGCCACTCACTCTGTCATGGCCAAAGCCAAAGTCTGACCAGATTTTGAAATGTCTTCTGATTTAAATGATAATATAGTTTTATCTCTAGGCTCATTACATCTTTTTCCTGTTTTTGTCTGTGTCTTTTTTCTCTCAAATAATTCTTTCCTTTTGAAGTTAATTAAAGTATCATTCTGTCTTTGTATTTCTTTCTTTTTTGGATAAATGTAATTCATTTTTTGGCTTTCTAATTAATTTGTGTTGTCTTAATTTCATAATTTTTATTTCCCCTACTTTTTTAGGTTGAATTCATTGTTCTTTCTCTAGCATCTTCAGGTAACTATATCATTTATTTTTTGTTTCCTGTTTATGAATACAAGAACTTAATGTCTACATTATTCATCTGAGAGCCATTTTTCCTTTATCTTATATTTAGTGATATGCATTACTTATATTGTAATCCAGTATATAAAGAATCTATAATCAAAATTGCATTACCTATTTTACTGAGGATAAATTAAGATTATGTTTTTAGTATTATTTTTTATAATTTTCAAATTGAACAGTCTTTCAGTTTCTATATTTTGAATAGTAATTTTAAATTAAATTACCATTTTGTCAGAAAATGTTGCTCCTTTATATTAAACTTTGGAAGTTTATTGAAATATATGGATTATTTGTAGCTAATTTGTATAAAAGACGCATAGATGCAGAGAAAGTGAGGCTCAAATGTTGATATGGAATTTTAGCCTTCTGAATTATGTTATTCAGACATTAAAATTCAGAAATGTATTTTACTTGTTGTATTAATTTCATACTAGTTGATCTATACCCAAACATGTCACTGCATTGAATCATTTATTCCGTAAACATCTTATTGTATACATGCAATGTACCAGGCACTATTCTATAGCAAAAGAATAAAAGATCTTTGTTTTCTTGGGGCTTGATTCTAGCTGTGAGAAAAAGAAAAAAAAAAAACCAGAAATAAATGATATGCCATGTTTAGAATATGGAAAGTACTATTTAAAAAGAGAAATCAAATATAAGACTGGATAGTGGATATGTTCTTGAACAAGGGCATGAGGAAGCAAGAGGAAATAGTGTGGTCAGGGCAAACCTCAATATAAAAGTTTGCATTTGATCAAAGTCTTGAAGAAGAGAATAGTTAGTCATACAGGTATTCGTACAAGTACATGGGAAGAAGGTGTTCCAGACCAGTGCAGAGATCCTGTGCAGTGGGTTGGCTGTGCAGGTGATGGACACGTAGAAGATCTAACAAGAATGACATATAGCAACACTATATTGCATGGGAGAGGGGGAATAAATGATGAAGTACATGTGTGTTGAGAGTGATAAATGCTGTGGAGAAAAACTAAGTGGAAGCTGTGTATGGAGACAGCTGGACTTGTTCTCTTAAAAATAATTTTCAGAGAATTTTCAATGATAAGGTCACATTTGAGGAAACTGAAAGAAATAAAGTAAAAAGTTATAAAAATACCTGGAGGAAATGAGGCTCAGGTAAATGGAATAATGAAAACTAGTTTCTATAAAATTAGTTACTTTGTATCATTTTATCCTAAATATTTACTTAGCTATATCTTTATTAAAAATTATATCTTATTAATTTGGATTTTAATTCAATCTCATAATACTTGTCTTTTTAGATGAATTTATTCCACTTAATATCTATAAGCTTAAATTTACTCCAATATTATACTTCATTACATTAATATTTTTACTTTCTTATTACAGTCCCTTTCTTATTTGTGGTCTAGACTATTTTAGATAGCTGCATTATCCACCCACTCCACTCCTTCTGTATATTGAAAGGCAAATACCCTTTGCAAAATCCTAATTTATTTTATACTACTTTCTCCAATTATCAGCTAATGTTCTTTAGTCCATTCTTCAACAGAACTGTGTTATTGAGTATGGATATATGTGAGTCTGAGTCTACATGATATTAACAAAAAATAAATTTCATTCTATTTATTTTATTTTCATTTTGTTTTGGGGAATTCCTTAAAAAAAATTTAAAATAAAACTAGTTTAAAAAAGTAATCTTTGTTTTTATTTTCCATTGATATAAAAATTATCTTAAACTGAACACAAAATGATTATCTTCATTTTATAGCCTGATATATCAAACATGTTTTAAAGTCAGTGATTTTCTCAGCATCTTAAAAAAGAAAACATATCTATCAAATTTCAGAAACAATGTTTACTTCTCGGGACAAAGTCCCAAACATTGTGGAACTGATCATTTCTATGGTAGAGAGCAAGAGACTTAAGATAGTCAGGTGAGAGAAAGACAAAGGGTGGCAAAGAAATTCATGACTCATTATGGAGAGTTGGGTTTTCCTGGGGGCTAAAGGAAGGTGCAAAGGAAGCAGCAAGAAAAGACACTGGAAAATATATCAAAGACAAATATGAGGAGCATGCTGAGAAGTATAGATATGGACATTTTATCATAATATTTACAAATAAAGTATATTCCTTTATCTTCTTATGAGCAAATAAAGTGTGACATGTTTTTACTCCTAGAAACAGAACAGCAAGAAAGGGTTAATCATTTTAAAAGAACAACCAAATACATCATTTTATTAATATTAAATATAAAAGTGTTCAAGCTACTCTAAGTTATCATGGATAAGAATACATATTCAATGCAATTACAGAAAAACAAAACACATACAAATTAGAAACAGGATAAATAGAAATAAGATGGAAAATCATGATGTTTTACATAATTATTTAAAAGTAAACATTATATTTAGAATGAAAAAATAAAAAAGTTGGGTAGAAGAAGAAAGTCAGAAAATATGACTGGTCTAATAATTCTCAATGATGATCATGAAAAAATCTTCACAGTAAGCTATCTTACTCAGACACTATGATTGGAAGGGAAAAACTATATCTAGCCTTAATAAAAAGTAGTGAATGAATAGACAGTAGCCTCTATATAACAGTAATGCCACAAAATTACATAAGATATCCAATACTTTAGAGAAGTTTATAGTATAAAATATTACATTGCACACCGAAGCTTACAGGACTCAGACCACTGGCATATATCTAAGAGAAAATGCACACACATGTATACACACACAGATATCATCATATTCACTACTTTCAGTTATTCCCAAGACTGAGAGTGATTTCTCTTTAGAGGAGTTTTGTTTCTGATATATGAGATATGAGAACTTCCTACCCAGTTGACTCCAAATATGTAAAGTTGAATATATAATGTAACTGTTTACTCATATTTCCCTTTCTAAATTCTTTAAAAAAGACACCATTTCAAAAGGAATATATCTTTAAATCACTATGCCATATTTAATACATACATAAAAATATTTGGAAAAGTATTATAGGAATAAAATTGTCAACAAAACTTTTATTAATTGAATCCCAATGTGCACATGGCTGGCCAAATGCCAAACAAAATATACATATGAATACAACAGAGTCCTTGGCCTTAATGAATTATCACTATACTTCCAGGAGGTAGGAAAAAGCAGAGAAAATTATCATTAATTAGCATATGGGAATAAATTAACGCATTCTCATATATGTCAAAAAGCTAACACTATTTACTCGTATATTTTATATATGATAATTTGCTAGATGCTGAAGAACAAATAAGAGTAAGCAAACCCTTCTCTCAGCACACTTACCATCTTAGTCTTTTAAAGAGAGAGAAATATTATACACACACACACATTTGTTTTAAAGAAAGAATGTCAGCAAATTAATCTTTGATTCTTTTCAACATAAAACATAAATATAATGTTCTAACTCATTCCTTTGATTACTACAGACGATTCATGCACAATTAAGGCAGCACTGAATGATATTGTAACAATGTCTGGAAGAGTTCATTCATCTGGGTTTACATTAAAGAATAATCATGAGTCCTGCAATTCTCATTTCATGGAACAACAAAAAAATTATTTTTCCCTTTAGGACTATAGATTCAATATTACCAGAAGACTTCTGTTAGATTTGAAAAACAAGTATCTACCTCTATATTCATAAACTAACTCAGAAAATACGCTACAGTTAGGGCATCATTTTTCTACATAAACACATACACATACATGCACATTTATTTGTTTATTAAGTATTTGAAGTTAGAGAGGCACAGTGTAGTTACTTGGAAATTTAGCTCTGGTATTTTTAATGTAGAATATACTCTTCTTATTAAACAGCTCACTTTTCTATGTAATCAAAAATCACAATCAAGTCTAATCACAGGAAAATGATTTTAACTACCAAAGCAAAATGACCCCACATTATTTAGAGATTCTCTACGTTAATCACTTATTGCTTGCACCTCACTGAAATGACCCAGTCTGTTCAATGGGGCATATACTAACTTTTATTAGTTCTGACCCAATATTTTCACAGAGCCTTTACTTTCATTAGTTCTATACTCTTCCCTGCTTTTCTCTCATACTATCAGCAGCCATTTCCTGTGTTAGTAAATTTTAGGAGTCCCCATGACTTAATACCTTACTATTCTGCTCTCAATTTGCTACTAGCTGAGAAAACAGAATATCTAGCTATATGAAACAATTTAATATTTTTCACAGGGTGACACGTGCTCACAAATCAATAGTAAGGCATAAATTTCAGGCACTGCTCAGATACCTCTTTACGTACCTCCAATGTCCATGCTCTGAATAATTGATGTTCCTAAATGACGTCCTAATACAGTGATTCTGTATTCGATATAAACAAATAAGATCATAATTCACATCACAAATTTCAAGTTTCCAAGTCATCATTCAAGTTCTGTTATGCCATTTAAGTTTGCTGTGGTATATTCCCAATTGTTAGAGTCATTGAATGCATAAAGCCATTTGTCATGGAAATAGTTTTCTATGTCATACCCTCAGGAGAGCATTTTTCATGTCTTTGTTCCTCAGACTATGGATCAGTGGATTCAGCAGTGGAATGATGATAGTATAGAACACAGATGCCACCTGTGTCTGGGTCAAGAAGGATGTGTTATCAGGCTGTAAATATGTGAAAATCAGGGATGCATAGAAGACTGTTACACCCAGCAGGTGGGATGCACAGGTGGAGAAGAATGCTTTCTGCCTGCCTACTGCAGACTGGATCCTTAGAATGGCAGAGGTGATGGCAATGTAAGAGACTGTGATGATGAGAAGAGAACTAATTAGGGTGAACCCAGCTCAGACAAAAGTCACCATCTCTGTGTTGAATGCATCTATACAGGACAGGACCAAAATAGCTGTGCTATAACAGAAGAAATGATTGATACTGGAATCACAGAATGCCAACCTGCTTATCATGCAGATGGATATTAGAGAATTTGTGAAGTCTATCACATGTAGCATTACTCCCAGCCAGTTGCACATTTTCTGTGACATGACTACTGAATAAAGGATTGCAGATTGCTACATAGTGGTCATAGACCATTGAGACCAGAAGAAAACACTCACTACATGCCAAACCAACAAAAAAGTACATTTGGACAAAGCAGCCAACAAAATAGATGGTTTTCTGCTTGGATTGGAAATTGACGAGTGTCTTGGGTGTCACAGTAGAGGAATCAAATATGTCAATGAATGCTAAATTGCTAAGGTAAAAGTACAAAAGTGTATGAAGCTGAGAGTCAATTTTGATTAACATTATTAATACAAGTTCCCCAAAACAGTGAAATGGTAAATGAAGAGGAATAGCAAGAAAAGGCCAAGTTGTAGTTCATTGTTATATTCAAATCCAGAGAGGATGAAGAGTGTCACCTCAATGAAATTGGATCCAGCCATTTATTTCAACTCAGCCCTTTGACTTACCTGTTGAATAGCAATAGCACAATTCAGAGAAAGATTCAAGTCTAAAGATCTAGTAATCAGACCCACCAAATTTCAAATAATGAGAGAATAACTGAGAGCAGTTATTTGATGGCCTAAAGTTAGTTGACAAGTTATACATGATTTTCATTCTTTTTACACAATTGACATTTGTGTGAAATTTCTAGCACTTCTAAAATATTATGTATCTGAAATTATTTGAAGCGATTTCTACTCAGACATAATATACATTACCCACAACTGTTATTAGGTCTAAAATAATACTCTTCTGATCCTCTTAGAAAATATAAAACTCATTTGTGATGCAAAGTTCCATATTTGTGAGTCTGATGATACCTTTGTGTGGCAGTCTTATTTTCTGAACACCTAACTGCTACTTTCATGGTTATTTTGGAAGCAGAACAATACTTAAATGAACACCGCTAATAGTTCCTTATATTCAATAAAGCTTTATTAGACTTTGTAAAAAATAACAATAATAAAAGTAGAAATATCCTGCTTATTTGACATGTTTATAATAAAATCCCTAGTACACTTTTTTTATCACATGCTCTTTCTCTCTTGGTGAGCTACAAACAAATATGAAACAATCTATGATGTGTTTCAAACTCTGTGTGTGTATGTGATTAAAATAATGAAGACACATATTTACCTATAATATCAGGTGACCACCAATTCATTGCCAAACATTGATTTTCAAGACAAAGATAAAAAACCTAAAAACAGTAAGATAAATATGATTTGTTATGTTCAAATCTAATATCATATAATTAAAATATTTAACTTTATTTCTCATTATAGAGAACTTATTTCCTAATAAGATAGACATAAATATTTAGTAAATAAATACAATTGAAAACAGTATGTTCAGTTAGGTGAAGTTTGTTTTAGATCTAAAACACTCTACTTGAGTAATCCAGAGGAACTTAATGCTGTGTTAATTATATATAATTATTTAGTTTCCCCATGTTCTCAAACATTCCTGTTCGTCCGTTCATTTATTTAGCAAGCATTTATCAAATGAAGACATTTTGTCTTAACTGTCATTAAAAGCACTTTTCTTAAAGCCTACTGGAAGATGCAGATAAGTGAAAAATAATTTCACAATGTAGGAAACACATACACAGACAACAGTTATGGAAAGAATAAAGAATAGGATGATGAAATTAGATTTACCTGAGATTTGGTTGTCCAAAGAAAATCTCTCTTTATCAGATGTCTTATTATTATTTTCAGGTTCATGATCAAACATGAATTGTTGATATAATAACCTGGATCTGCTATTATTGTTGCTAAAGATGCTGCTGTTGTTGATGTTCAGCTATTTCTTATTTGTTACATATTGGACCAATATAAATATGATGATGTTGATGAAAAATCAGTGTTTTTGATGACAGCACTGGGTATTGTGTATATTCCCATCCATTGTTATGGTAGAAATTAAAACTAAATTCACTGTGATAATTGTTGATCTTAATATGACTTCTTGAGAATTAAAGGACTAATTTTGTAGATCAAACCTAAATATCTATTCAGGATTAATTCTGTTCTTAGTGCATTTCTAAAGCAGTCCCATAATAAAAAATTGTCTTCTGAAATTTATTTTGTTAAATAGTCTTATACTAGCATACAGACTCAAATTCCAAAGTCTTCTCATAAAGGAATTGGTTAATTAACATCTTTCATCTTTTGAGATTTGTATTTTAATTGTACCCCCAAGGTATTTTCTTAATGTGCCTGGAGTACACCTCCAATGAAAATGCTTAGGTATGCATATTCCTAGCTTTTGTGTATTTTGGTGTAAATGGCTGCACAAAATTGAGGTTTAATGATATACTTAAAAATTATGTGTATTTAAAAATAGGATGTATAAATACTAATATAAAAGACTATATTAAAATAATATGGGTTTCCTTAGATTATTTTGCATATGTGCTTCTAGAACCCACAAATATATACCATCACTACCACTATCATCAACAGCATCATCATCGTCATCATCAAAATCTGTAAACATTTGGAGCTTTTATTTTAAGTCAAGCATGTTTCTCAAAACTGTACATTTAATTCTATTGCAGTCTATGAAGGATACTAATATTATACCATTGTATTGATGAGGAACCTGAGTCAAGCATTTTTAAGTAACTTTTCAAAGCATTCATTAAGTGTTAATTTGGATTTAAACCTAGACTTCATGCTTAAATACTGTTCTCTTAACTCCCTTGTTGTAAGTATATATTGTTACTGTTATTTTTTAATTATTATTTTCATAATCATGATTAATTCTCTTATTTCATTATAGATGTGTGTGTGGTCATGGATATTGGAATATTGATCACAGCCAAAGATTATTAATAGATATGTATATAAACCCTTTTATAAAAAATTAAAACACTGTGAAAGTACAGGAAAAAAATGATGTTAGAGAATCTCAGATAACCTCTCTCTCCAGCGGCAGCTTGCCAGATATCCTTTTTAGCAAGAAGAAGCCAATTTTCCTACTACTGATTTCATGGTATACATGTATAAATAATATTGAAATTATATTATCACCCATGTCAACTATGAATGAAGAATCTACCTTGTATCTTTGGTTAATATTTTATATTATTTTATAAACAAGCTAGTGAAAATCTTCTTCTAATAAGTTGCTGATTTATTTTACTGTGATCAATGGAAAAATTTCTAAATATTTGTTGATTATTTTTACTTATTTAATTATATTCAATAGCTAATATGCTAAAATATAATACTAAGGGAACAATCTTGTTAAATAATTAATTCACCAATTTTTTCAACAATTATTGAACATCTACTATATTCTACTAAATGAAGGGTACTTTCCCAGTAATCCTGGGACTACGAATCTGAATAAGATACAGTCTTTTTCCTTTCAGGAGTAACAGTTCTAGAAAAGGAGTTAGATGTGAAAACAAAAATTTCTATTATTACTTTTTTATTATCAGCATGGCATTGGTAACAACAGCTTTTATTAGCAACCAAATGAAACACATCTCTTGAGGTTTGCTATAGAGCTGAAGAAAGACCACATACATCCACATGCTGTATGGTTAGATTAAATTTTCATTTAATTAAAAAACCATAAAAAACTTAGAAACATGGTCACACAGTGCAGGCACAGAGGAAACACACTACAGGAAATTCTTTGTTTGCCTAGGGTGCCATATAAGGGTATGCAATTGCTGGGGAAACTGTCTTTGAATGTCAGATCTTGCTAGGTTTGAAAAGTTGACTTTTGTACACCGGCTGATGAATGGGTGTTTTTGAGGCAGCACGTGGAAAACATGGCACAGCCTCTCTCTTTTGGTTTGGTCGTCACCTAGTTCATCTATACAGCAGATGTACTATTGTGTCTATCTATTACAGTATTTGGACAACTTTTTTATAATTTTAATATGCATGGCTTTTATTTTATTAAATGGAAAATAAGTGCAGAAGGTAAAAATAAATGCTGAGACTTGTGATTTTAATGGTCAAAGCAAACTTTCTCTAAACAAAATCAATTCAAATATTTTATTTTGAATTTTGCATTAATTAGTGTAATGAAATCGACTTTCATATAGATTGAGAAGTAACTCTTAGGGAAATTTTTTTCACACTCCAGAATTTCAGGAGAGAATATGTGGTGTGGATAAAGACATTACAAAATATCTGTGATGAACTTTCTGACATGAAACTTTTTTATTCATCAAAAATCTAGTGAGGTTGAGACAGGTTTATCTGCAGATTAAAATGCCATCAATTTATTTGACAGTAGGTAGCCTTGGGTTTAAAACAAATTCCAGTTTATAGGTAATTTTTTATGTTAACGACACCTAAAAAAGCACTGCTGATTCTTTGCAAAATCATTGAGTTTTTTTTCCCAATGTTGAAATCAATTTTATAGCCCTTAATCTTAATTTTAAATAGATAAATAAAGTTGAAGGGCAAATAATTTACAGAACTAATGTTATGACTTTTAAAATTTTTATTATTCAATCTTTATTGTCTGGATTCCAACAGAACATTTCTAAAAGAAAAATAATTTTGGCAGAAAATCAGGCATCAGAAACAGAAAGAGGGCTTGTCTTCTCTGTCCTAGATGACAACAAACCATTGGAACTTTATCTCTGACAACTTCTCGATTTTATTATTTTTTAAGTTTCTATTGCTCTGTTTATTTTGTGAATTTTAGATTTGTTTGTTTTGAAGTTCTATTAAGGATTTTTACATTTCTATGGTAAAATGGATCTTTATTATTTTATAGTATCCATCATACCTCCGGAATACAGAGGTTGTCTTTGTAATGTAATATAACCACAGTAGTATTTACATGCTTGTACTTACAAAATGTATATTTATTCTTACTTGTAAATTTCTCCAATTTCTTATAAATATCATATAATTGTTTATTATTTTTTAGTTGTCTCAATAACTCTGCTTTTTAATTGAAGTAATTAGTCCATTTGCATTTAAAGTAACTATTGATGTGCTATTTTCAATTTATGCCATCTATTTTTGGTCCTTTGCTCCTTCTATCCTGGCTTCTTTTGTGTTAATGAAAAATATATTTCCAATTTTATTCTCTCTATTGGATTTTGAACACCATAGCTCTTTTGAGTATCTGAAATTATTAAATTATTTTCATGTACTTGAAATTAATATTGTACCTCTTCACCTAAAGTGTAAGAACCATAAAACACTATTTCTATTTACCCCTTGTCTTTTCTGTCATTGTGCCATATATTTTCCTCTCATATAAATTACAACCTGAAAATAGAATATTATTATTTTTATTGTATATAGTTAGTTATCTTTTAAAGAATTTATAAATATTTCCCATTCTGGGTGCTCTTCATTCCTTTTGGTAGATTTTCTTGATGCTTTTCAGGAAAAAAAATTTCTTCTGAATATCATTCCTATCTAACATATAATGAATTTTTGTGCTGATATTATTTGCTCTTCAGCCTGAAGAATTTCTCTTAGCTTTTGTACTGGAGTATTTTGGCAGCAAATTTTCTGAATTTGCATTAATCTTAAATGCCTCTATGTCACCCTTGCTTTTTAAGAATATTTTCACTAGACATAGTTATTATTTATTTTTGCCTTTAAACATTTTTTAGATTTTTTTTTCTCTTCTAGTCTTATGGCTTTTTATTGGATGTCAGCCATAATTGATATACACTTTTTCCTGCAGGTAACGGGTTCTCCCTCCCCCACCATGGCTGTTTTTAATTGTTTCTATCTTTCAATTTCTGTAGTTTGAATATGGTGTGCCTGGGTTCATACCTGTGTGTGTGTGTGCCTGTGTGTGTGTGTGTTTGAGTTGGATTTAAGCTGTTTTGGGTTTTCAGAACTTCTTGGATCTGTAAATAGATATTTTTCTCAAAATTTTTATAAGATTTCATTTATTTTTTCTTCATTGCTTTATTGACCCACTATACTATGTTATTGATTACTTAATTTGTTTGGGTAGTTTGAAAAAGTTTTATTGTTCTGGTTTCAAGATTAGTGATTCATTCCTCTATGCTTCCAGTTTGCCATTTAGTTCTTACATAATACTTTTGTCCTGAGTATCACAAGTAGGTGTGTAAAAACATCTTTTCACCCAACTGAGGTGGCTATGTCAGACCAAAGATAGATTCAGACAAGTCCAGCATGGTAAATAATGAGCATTTATTTAGGGGGCTTATGTGGGGTCTTCATCCTCAGAACTGGAAAGAAAGACAACATTTTCTGAGTTCAATTGTCCAGACTTCCTACAAAACCAGGGGGTTCTTTAATAATGTATGTCCACTTACAGATGAGGAAGGCACATGAGGTGCAGCAGGATTTCTAAGGAATGTAGTGTTACAAGATTTACTGCTCACTCACCAGTTCATGACCAATTCCCCAAGTTTGCCTTTTTAAACATTCAGGAATGCTGCTGCAATTTGGGGAGGGGAAAAGCACAGGAAGGGTTGGGGAGTAAATGCCAAGTCATATACACCACACTTTTCATTTCAGATATTTTTACTTTCCATTTTGGATAATCTTGAAATATATTTCTATTAACTTCTTTGTTTATTCATATAGTTCACACTTTCTTCCTTTGTCTTATTTTTAGTATTTTTGTTATATACACTATATGTGATTGATATATTACAGAGTGTTTGAATTATGTTATTTTCCTTTAAAGATTATACAGTTTTGCTCTGGCAGACAATGAATTATTCAAGTGCCTTTTAAAACTGTCAGGGTTATTTTATTATTTGATAAGGAATATCTTTTTGGTTTTGTCCTTAATCCTAGAGTATGGCTTGCACTCAAAGTCAGGGTCATTACTTCTAATGTATGGCTTTTTATGTCTCAATTTCATGCTCTAGTCAATTAGAGATATTCTTCATAATGGTGGGGCCATGATTCCAACTTCTCCCATCAACTCATGATCTTTGTGGTGGTTGTGTTCTCAGCCCTGTACCAGGGTCTCTTGACTAGACCTGTATAGTCCCCCCTGCACTAATGCAGCTCAGTCTTCAGCCTAAGACCTACATGGAATCCCCACACAGGCCTGGGTTCTAGTCTTATGGTTAGAACCCATAAGGGAATCCAGCACCTGCTCTGGGTTCCCTGTCTTGACTGTTCTGCTTTTTCAGCTCCTGGAAAATACAATTTCTGTCTTTTCAGTTCTGGAAGACCAGACCTTTATACTCTGCTTGCACTCCTTACTTCCTTCGTGAGCAGTCAATAAAGACAGAGTAAGCATAATGCTCTTCTCACATGATTCCAGAATCTCATGAATAACTTACCTGTGCTGTCTCTTGTCCAAAGCCAGAAAGTGCTTGCACGTGCATTTGTCCATGTTTAGAGTTTTTTATTATGTAACATTAATTCTCATGCCTCTTACTCTGTCATGGTCAAAGCCAAAGACTGACCAGATTTTACATCTTTCATGATTTAAATGATGATATAGTTTCATCTCTTAGCTCATTAAATCTCTTTCCTATTTTTTTGTCTTTGTCTTTTTTCTCTCAAATAATTCTTGCTTTTCTTGTGGTTTGTTAAAAATTATTCTGTCATTCTTTCTTATTTTGATAAAATGTAATTCTGTTTTTGGCTTTCTATTTGTCTTATTTTACTTTCATCCTTCTTATTTCTTCTACATTTTAAAGTTGAACTCATTGTTCTTTCTCTAGCACCTTTGGATAACTATAGAATTTATTTTTTGTTACCTGTTTAAGAATAAATAAATTTAATGTTTCTATTAGACATCTGAGAGCCACTTTACTTCTACCTTATATTTAGTGATATGCATTATTTACATTGTATCCCAATATATAAAAAGTCAAGATTCAAAATTTTATTTCCTGTTTGACAAGGGATAACTTAAGATTATGTTTTTAGTGTTATTTACTTAAATTTTCTAGTCAGTCTTTCAGTTTTTATATTGCAAATATTAATTTTAAATTAAATTACACTTTTGTCAGAAAGTGTTGCTACTTTATATTAAACTTTGGACATTTATTGAAATATATGGATTAATTGCAATCAATTTGTGTAAATGACTCATAGATGCAGAGAAATTAAGGCTCAAATGTTGATATGGAATTTTAGACTTCTCAGTTATATTTTTCAGACATTAAAATTCTGAAATGTGTTTTATTTGTTGGATAAATTACACACTAGATGAGGTATGTTCAAACATTCCAGTGCATTTGACTCATTTATTCAGCAAACATTTTATTGAATACATGCAATGTACATGGCATTATTCAATAGCAAATGAATAAAAGATTTTGTTTTCTTGGGGCTTGTATTCTAGCCATGAGAAACAGAAAAAAAAAACAGAAATAAATGATAGGCCATGTTAGAATGTGGAAAGTACTACTTTAGAAAAGAGATAAAATATAAGAAAAGATAGTGAATGAGAAGTTCTCAAACAAGGGCAAGAGGAAGCAACAAGAAATAGTATGGTCAGGGCAAACCTCAATATAAAAGTCTGCATTTGATCAGACTTGAAAATGAGAGAAGTTAGTCATACTGGTACATGGGAAGAAGGTTTTCCAGACCAGTGCAGAGACCCTGTGCAGGGTCTGGACTGTGAGGTAAGGAAAGTGAGGAGGTCTAAGAATAACATGGAGTGATGCTTTTTTGCAGGGGAGAGGGGGAATAAATGATGAAGTACATGTGCATTGATAGTGATAAGTGCTATGGAGAAAAACTAAGTGGAGGGGGTGTGTGGAGACAGTTGGACTTGTTCTCAAAAATACTTTTCAGAGAATGTTCAATTATAAGGTCACATTTAAGCAACCTGAAAGAAGTGGAGAACCATGAAAATACCTGGAGGAATTGAGGCTCAGGTAAATGGAATAGTAAAAGCAATGTTCTGTGAAATTAGTGACTTTGTATCTTCTTATCCAAATGGTTTGTTTTACTATGTTTATTAGAAATTGTATAAGAAATATCTTATATTTGATTTGGGATTGTGATTCACTCTGATAATACCTGTCTTTTTAGAGGAATTAATTCCACTTAATAAATATAAACTTATAGTTCCTTTATATTATATTTCATTGCATTAATAGTTCTACTTCCTTTGTTAAAATACATGTTTTGTTCTTTTGTCCCTTTTCTTATTTGCTGTCTTTAGCTATTTTTAGATATTTGCATTATGCACCCTCCCCACCCCTTCCATATTTTGAAAGGCAAATAGCCTATGCAAAATCCAACTTATTTTATACTACTTTCTCCAATTTTCAGCTAATATTCTTGAGTCCAGTTTTAAATAGGGCTCTTTATTGAGTATGGATATGAGTGAGTCTGAAACTATATAATATTAACCAATTTCATTTCATTTATTTTATTTTTATTACATATTTTGTTTTGGGGAATTCCTTAAATATTTTTTTAAATAAAACTAGTTAAGAAAATAATCTTTGTTTTTATTTTCCATTGATATAAAAGGTATCTTAAACTGAACAAAAATAATTATCTTCAGTTTGAAGCCTGATATAACAAACATGTTTTAAAGGCAGTGCTTTTTCTCAGCATATTAAAAAGAAAATATATCTGACAAATTTCAGACACAATGTTTACTCCTGGGGACATAGTCCCAAACATTATAGAGTTGATCATCTGTATGGGAGAGAGCAAAATCCATGAGATAGTTAGGTGAGAGAAAGACAAGGGGTGGCAAAGAAATCCATGACTCATTCTGAAAGGATGGGTTTTACTAGGGCTAAAGGCAAGGTACAGATAAAGCAGCTAGGAAAGAAACTGGGAGGTATACCAGAGATAAGTATAAGGAGCATACTGAAGGGAGTAGATATGGACATTTTAGCATAATTTGGACAAATAAAGTAAATACCCTCATCTCTTAATGGGCAAATAAAGTATGAAATGTTTTTATCTCCTAGAAACTGAACAGCAAGAAAATAATAATTTTAAAGGAACATGCAAATACATAATTTTATTAATAGTAAATATAGAAGTGTGCAAGCTACTCTAAATTATCAATGGAAGAATACATATTCAATGCAATTGCAGAAAAACTAAATACATACAAATTAGAACCAGTAATTAGAAATAAAGTGTGAAAACTTTGATGTTTTACATAATTATTTTAAAATGAGCATTATACTTAGAATGAAAAAATGAAAATGCCTGTTAGAAAAAGAAATTTTAAAAATTATAACTGTTTTAATAATTCTCGATAATGATCATGAAAAAACTTCACAGTAACCAATATTAATCAGATGCTATGATTGGAAGGAAAAAATAAATAAGCTTAATAAAAAGTATTGAGTGAGTCATAGGTAGCCTCTACATATCCCTACATCAATGACATAGAACTTCATAAGATGTCCACTACATATTAAAACTGTTTCTAATATAAAATATTACATTGTACAATGAAGTTTGCCAGACTTAGACCACTGTAATATAGATAATAGAAAATGCAAACACCTATATACACACAAAAATCTCACCATATTAGCTACCTAAGTCACTCTCAAGCCTGAAATTGATTTCTCTCTACAGGAGTTTTGTTTTTGTTATATGAGATATGAGAACTTCTTATCCAGTTGACTATAATTACATAAAGTCATATATACAAAGCATAACTGTTTATTCATGTTTCCCTATATGAATCCACTAGAAAAAAACATTTAAGAAGGAATATATCTGTAAATAACAATGTCATATTTAATATATACATAAAATGTTTGGAAAATAATACTAGGAATATAATTTTTAACAAAACTATTATTTGTTGAATCCCAGTATGTACACCACTGTCCAAATGCCAAACAAAATATACATATGAATACAACAGAGTCCTTGTCCTTAATACATTATCTCTATAATTCCACAAGCTAGTAAACACAAAGAAAATTATCATTAACTTGCATGTGGGTATAAATGCATCTATACATACATCTTCACTTATGCCAATATCCTAAAAAATATTTACTTGCACATTTTGTATAATATACTTGGCTACATGCTGAAGATCGAATAAGAATAAGCAAACTCTTCTATTAGGGCACATAGAGTCAGTATTAATGGAGAGACAGAAATAATATGCACACACATTTTGTTTTCAAAAAAGAACCTCAGCAAATTAATCTTTAATTCTTTGCAACATGCAATTTAAATATCATGTCCCAATTCATTCCTCTGATTTCACAAATAATTCATGCACAATAAAGGCAGTTCTGAATGATGTTATAACAATGTCTGAGAGAGATCATTGGTCTGGGTTAAGATTAAGAATAATTATTAAGTTTTGCAATTCACACTTCAAGGAACAAAAATATTCACATTTTTACCCTTTTAAGACTGTAGATTCATATTTACCAAAGGATTTCTGCTAGATTTGAAAAGCAAATATCTCTATATATATTTCTAAACTATCTCAGGAAATATGGTAAAGCTAGTGCTTCATTTTTCTACACAAATGCACACACGTACACACACATTTGTTTATTAAGTCTTTGACATTAGAGAGGCACAGTATAGTCACTTGGAAATTAAGCTCCGATGCTTTTAATGTAGAATATACTCTACTTATTAAACAGATCATTTTTCTGTGTAATAAAAAATCAAACTCAGATAAATGATAAAAATTTTAACTGTTGTGGCAGAATGAAATTTAGACTATGAGAAACCCAAGGGGCATTGGCTAGATGGAGAAACAAAGTTTAATTACCCACAGGCTCAGAGGAGAATACAGTCTCCAAAATCTGAGCCTTGAGTTTTGGCTTTCATGAGTTTATATAGGGACTTTATGTGGGCAAATTCCTAAGCAAAGGGGCAGGCTGGGTTTACAAAAGCAAAAAGTGCAAGTTTAGTTTATCTTCCTAAAGCAGAGGGCCTTTAGGGAGGAAAGGAGTCCTTATCTACTTAAAGTTGTGTATTCCAGGAGTGCTTATCTTCCAAAGTTGTGGATTTCAGGGAGAAAGGGAGGAGGGGCACTTACTTTCTTAAGGCTGTAGGTTTCTGCTGAGGGGGAGGATTTAGGGCTGCTGCACTTTCTTCATCATAACTGCTAAAGCAAAATGATCCTACACTACCTACAAATTTCACTACATTACTCAATGACCCCATTATTGCTTGCACATCACTGAAATGACCCAGTCTATTCACTGGAACAAATATTTACTTTTATTAGTTCTCACACAACTCTCTTCATTGTAGCTATACTTTCATTAGTACTATATTCTTTCCTGCTTTTCTCTCAAGCTATAAGCTGCCATTTCTTGTGTTAGTAAATTTTAGGAGTCCTCATGTCTTAATATCTTAATATTCTACTCACAATTTGCTACTAGCTGAGAAAACAGTATGTCTAGTTAATTGAAACAACAATTTAATATTTTTCACAGGTTACAGGGTGGTATGTACTCACACATCAGAAGTAAGGCATAAATTTCAGGAGCTGCTCAGATGCATCTTTACTTGCCTCCAATGTCCATGCTCTGAAAAACTGATGTGACTAAATTACCTCCTAATAAAGTGATTCAATATTCAATACAAACAAATAAGATCTTAACTCACATCACAAATTTCAAGGTTCCAAGTCATTATTTAATTTGTGTTATGCCATTTGAGGTTGCTGTGGTATATTCCCAATCTTTAAAGTAATTGAATGCATAAAGCCATTTGTCATGGAAATATTTTTCTATGTATGACCTTCAGGAGAGCATTTTTCACATCTTCATTCCTCAGAATATAGATCAGTGGAGTCAGGATTGGAATAACAATGGTATAGAACACAGATGCCACCTGTGCCTATGTCAAGAAGGATGTGTTATCAGGCTGTAAATATGTGAATATCAAGGACTCATAGAAGACCGTTACACCCAGGAGATGGGATGCACAGGTGGAGAAGGCTTTCTGTCTGCCTACTGCAGACTGGATCCTTAGGATGGCTGAGATGATGGCAATGTAAGTGACTGTGATGATGAGAAGAGAAATAAGCAGGGTGAATCCAGCTAAGACAAAGATCACCATCTCTGTGGTGAATGCATCTATACAGGACATGGCCAAAATAGCTGGGTGTCACAGAAGAAATTATTGATACTGGAATCACAGAATGCCAAACTGCTTATCACGCAGATGGATATTAGAGAATTTGTGAAGCCTGTCACATATGGCATTACTCCCAGCCAGTTGCACACTTTCTGGGACATGACTTCTGAACAGAGTAGTGGATTGCAGATTGCTACATAGTGGTCATAGGCCATTGAGCCCAGAAGAAAACACTCACTGCACAACAAACTAATAAAAAACTACATTTGGACAAAGAAGCCAACAAAATAGATGGTTTTCTGGTTGGATTGGAAATTAACAAGTGTCTTGGGTGTTACAGTAGAGGAATAAAATATGTCAATGAATGCTAAATTGCTAAGGAAAGAGTACAAAAGTGTATGAAGTGCAAAGAAAATTCTGATTAACATTATTAGTCCAAGATTCCCCAAAACAGTGAAAAGGTAAATGAAGAGGAACAGCAAGAAAAAGCCAAGTTGTAGTCCAGGGTTATCTTCAAATCCAGAGAGAATGAAGAGTGTCACCTCAGTGAAATTGTATCCACCAATTTATTTCAAGTTAGCCCTTTGACTTATCTGTTGAAAAGCAATAACACAAATCAGAGGATTCAAGTTTAAAGACCTAGAAAACATGTTATACATTACCCACAAATGTTATTGGGTCTAAAAGAATACTCTTCTGTTCCTATTAAAATACATAAAGCTCATTTGGGATATGAAGCTCCATATTTGTGAGTTTAATGATACCTTGTGTGGCAGTCTTATTTATGAACACCTAACTGTTACTTTCAGGGTTATTTTAGAAGCAGAACAATACTTAAATTAACACAGCTAAAAGTTCCTTAGACTCAATAAAGCTTTTTTAGATTTTGTTGTAAAATTATAAAAGTAGAAATATCCTGCTTATTTGACATGTTTATATTAAATCCTTACAACACTTTTCTATCATATGCCCTTTCTTTCTCTTGGTCAACTACAAACAAATAACAAATAATCTATGATGTATTTCAAACTGTTTGTGTATTTGTGCGATTAAAATAATAAAGGCACATATTTACCTATGATATAAGGTGACAATGAGTTCATTGACAAACAGTGATTTTTAAGACAAAGAAAAAAAGCCTAAAAATAATAAGGTGATTATTTGTGTTGTTGAAATATGAAATCATAGAATTAAAAATATAACATTATCTCTCATTATAGAGAACTTCTCTCCTAATAAGACTGACATAAGTATTTGATAAATACAATTGAAACCAGCATGTGCAATTAAGTAAAGTTTGTTTCAGACCTATAATACTACTTGACTAATCCAAACAGACTTGATGCTATGTTAAGTATTGTATTAGTCAGCCAAAGGAGTGCTAATGTGAAATACCAAAAATGAGTTGGTCTTTATAAAGGGTATTTATTTGGGGTAGAAGTCCACAGATACCAGGCCATAAAGCATAAGTTTCTTCCCTCACCAAAGTCCAATGTCACATGTTGGAGCAAGACAGCTGCCGACATTTGCCAGGGTTCAGGCTTCTTGGATTCCT
>JAQZBX010009149.1:0-46661 GCA_029593785.1 Cabassous unicinctus
TTTTGCTCCTTTTTTCTGTTGTTTACTGAGTTGATTTGCAGACTTCCTCATATCCTGGTTCCACTGTTTATTATTTCTGTTACCTATTCCTTGTTTATATTTGTATTTAAATCAAAGACTGTTCAACTGTAAAAGGAAATTAAAAATAATTTGTTATGGCATATTTGATGGACAGATTTTCCCCAGTACATACTGAGAGATAATGTAATGGCTTAATTTGTGGGGTGTAATAATTGGTATTTAGTTTATTTAGAAGATAATGCATTATAGATCATAGTAATATTAATGAATTTGCCTTTTGAATATTACAAACTTGGTAAACACTACTCTGATTTAAGATCTATTCTGTCACATTAATGTAGTCTATATTTAAAGTAAGGATACTGTGGTTCCTGTCAAAACTCTGGGTTCCTAAATAAGTGAAGCTGGTTATCAGTTACAAATAGCATACCAGTTTTCAAATGAATACTTCAGCAAGAGTGTAACAATCCTTTGTAATAAATTTTTCTCCTGAAAGTACTGTTATGCATGGTTTCACACATTGATGAAAATGGAGTTTTAGCTACACAGGGTTGCCATTGTCAGTTGGAGGGGGATAGATTTATACTAAGGCAGATTAATCCCTTTGTAGAAATCCAAGGTTGGGGAAATGAAAGCAAGTTAAGCTCTGTATCAGGAGAGAAAAAGAACATATAATCAGTCAGAATTGGAACCTGAAACAGAAAGTAGAGTGAAGTTGAGTTTCTTAGTTCAGATTCATAAAGTACTGTTATATAAACCTGTGGGCAAGATAGAGGTGAGCCAGAGGATATGTGCAGGACTCCCATGCTGACAAGTGCAGGAAGCTTTGGCCACCTCTACCCTTGAACGGACATGGGAAGGAATTGTTAGCAGAGATCATGTAGACTGGTTATATGGAGAAGGCCATCTAACAGTGGATGTGAATCTGGCCAATCAGAAGTCAGAATTAATGGGACTGTTAGATGCTATTCACTCAGATTGGTCCTCTGAAGGAGAAAAAGGTGGAACATGTTTTTGGTATGCACAGATGATTTCTATAAAAATGACCAATCCAGTAAAAATATCATTTTCTGGAAGTTCTAATTCCAGGAGAAGATAGTATGTGATTCAGAAGTTGCCTAGTAACAACATGATGGTACTTAAGATGCTTCCACCTATTAGCTATTGTGAATAATGGTGCTGTTGTCTTTGGTATGTAATTATCTTTCCAAACCCTTATTTTCGATTATTTTGGATATGTAGCTAGAAATGAGCAGAGCAATGTGCTTGATTCTACATTTAACTTATGAAGGAAGCACCATGATATTCTCCAAAGTGGCTTCATAGTTTTACAAGCCACCATATGATGCACAGGGGTTCTAACATCTATGCACAATCGACAGCACATTATTTTCATTTTTTGTTAATACTAGCCATCTCATTATTGTGAAATTTATAATGTGAAGAGTGCCGTGGTATCTCACAGTGATTTTGATTTACATTTTTCTAATAGATAATGATGTTGAGCATCTTTTCATATGTTTATTGGCCATTTATAGAGTTTCTTTGATGAACTATCTATCCGAGACATTTTTTTATTTTTTAATTCAATGATTTTCTCAATGTTGAGTTGTTGGAATTTGAATATATTCTGATTATTAAAACCACATAAGATCTATGATTTCCCAAATATATATCCCATTCTGTTAGATTGTCTTGCCATTTTCCTGTACAAAAATTTGATTAAGCCCAAAAGCCTACTTTTTAAATTTGTTTCTCATGCTTTGGGTCTCATAGCTAATCATCCATTGTGTAATTAATAGAACATAGATATTTTCCCTAGGCTTTTTTCTAAAAATGTGTTGATTTTAGGTCATATTTGAAGGTCATTGATCCATTTCAATTTGATTTTTGTATATATTGACAAGAAGGATTCCAATTTAATTTTATTGCAGATTACATTGAATCTGGAAATCCCTTTGGGTAGTATTAACATTTTAAGATTATTTAAATCTTCTAAGACATGAACACAGGTTATCTTTGACTTAATTCAGATCTTCCTTAATACTCTTCACAAATATTTTGTTGTTTTTACTGTGCAAGTCTTTTACAATCTTGATTATATGCATCTTTATATATTCATAATATTCATAATATTATTATAACTGGAAATATTTTTCTTATTTAATTTTCAGACTGTTCATTTCTGATGTATAGAAACACAAATGATTTTTGCATGTTGATAATGTACCCTGCATATTTGTAAATTAGTTCATGAAATGCCATAGGTTTCTTGTACATTCATGGGGATTTCTATACATAGGAACATGTCATCCACAAATACAGATAAATTTACTACTCCATTACAATTCGGATGCTGGCTATTTTTGGCCTAATGTCTGTGTCTAGAATTTATGAATTATGATAGAAATTATCAATTATGATAATGCACAGCAGTGATGATCACGTGCATCTTTTTTTTTACCTGATTTGAATTTTGGGGAAAATTTTTGATCTTTCATTTTTGAGTATGATGTTAGCTGTGAGTTCTTCATTTATGGTATTTATCATTTTGAGAAATATTTTTTCTATGGCTAGCTCTATGCATTTATTTATCAAGAAATTTTGCAGAATTTGTCAAATGCCTTTTCCATGTTAAGTGAGATGATTATGTTTTTTTGTTACTTCACTCTCTTAATGTGGTGTATAATATTGATTGACTTCAGTAGATTGAACACTTTTGCTTTTCTGGGAAATACCACTTTATCCTGGAATATAATTATTTTAATACACCCTTGGATTCAGATTACATGTAAATACCTCACTGTAAGAAACATTGTTCTACAAATCAAGCAACTCAATTGATGGCTGCCCTTAATATCTCACTCTAGGATTTCAAAGACCCACTAACCTTATTTCTATTGGCTACGGGCTTTTTGCCTACAGTTAAAATAAAGTAAGTATATATTCACCTTGAATTAGAAGTGTACATGGTACCAGATAGTGCCTATTACTCTTGAATTCTTTTGTCCCCAGTTATATGTGGAATTATGGATATAGAACAGCATCTTTTATCATAGATCTTTGCCAAAATGGGCAGCCAACTATAAAATTCTCAATGATGCCAAAATTGTCTTCAAGGGTGATTTCCATTACATTCTGGGCTTCTCTGAATATTGGATTAAGATTGCCTTGAATAATAACATGGTTCAAATCTTCCCATTACTCAGGTTTGACCTCTTATGCAACATTTCCTGTGGCAGGTCTGGCAGTTATATCCCACTTAGTGTTGTTCTTTATGATGGTTAGTTTTATATGTCAGTTTGTGTAGGTTTTAAAACCCAGTTGCTTAGCCAAACTCTTGTCTAGATGTTGCAGTGAATGTACTTTGCATCTGTGATTAACATCTATAAACAACTAACTTTAAGCAATGAAGATCACCTTTAAAGATTTCGGTGGACCTAATCCAATAAATTGAAGACCAAAAGTGTAACTACTGATGTTTCCCAGAGAAGATGAAATTCTGTTAAAATAAAATAACATTATATTCTGTTCGAGCTTCCATTTGCCTATATACCCTATGGATAGCTGACCTGCCAGCCTCCACAATTGACACTGTCAATATTTTATATAAACATCTTTAAGCAAATGTATATATACTTTTGGTTCTGTTTGCATGTAAAAGGCTGAATGGTATAGAGTTATGTACAAAAGGTAGTTGTAGAAGTACATAATATTAAGGTTGAGTTTTCTGAAATGGTATTTGTGCTTGTGAAATTGATTCTCTAATGTAATTTAGCTGAAAGGCACTAATGACTCTTGTGTTGATAAATAGGAAACTGAGAGTGAATGCAATAATGTAGAGTTCCAAAAATAATTTTAAAAATACTATTTGAGAAATCCCCACTATTAGGAATATAACCAGAAGAATTGAAAGCAAGGTCATGAACAGATGTATGCATAACAATGTTCATCTCAGCATTATTCACAATTGCCAAAAGTTGGAAGCAACCCAAGTGTCTATCAAAGGCTGAATGTATAAGCAAAATGTGGTATATATATATAAAATAAAATACAACTCAGCTGTTATTAAGAATGAAGTATTGACATGCAGCAACATGGATGAACCTCAAAAACCTAATTTTGAGTGAAATGAGTTAGTCACTAAAGGAAATATAATGCCTGATCTCACTGATCTGAGCTAAGGATATTAAGCAGACTCACAGTGGTAGAGTTTAGAATGTAGGTTACTAGGAAATAGAAAGGTAGTAGAGAGTGGTAAGTCGATGGTCAACCTGAGCAGAATCCATGATGGTGGCAGACTGGGAGTGTATTGCGTTGAGGGTGGTACAATCATATGAGAGAGTTTGATGTGCTGAAGTGTGAGTGTGACTGGGAATGGGGATCGGATTGGATAATCCATGGAACTTGGCAGAGGGCTAGGTGATGGAAAAGGTAACTGTGTGGCTTGGTGAAATCTGGTTAGGTCGAGGACTGCAGTTGAGAATACAAAGGTGGGAGTGTTTTGTGGGACTTGTAACAGGAGATTATCAGCGGTGCATGCGTCATGGTACAGGGATGTGCAGGGAGGAGTGCACCTGGGGCATGCAGCTATGGAAAATGAATGTGCTTAGGTTTCCATAGGGTGCATTCTCTGTTGGTAGAGACCTACACACAATAACCAACAAAATATTAAATTTCCACACTGGGGAGTCCTGCTACTTACTCAAATAGAGGGGCAAAAATCTCTGGAGTATATTGTCAGCACCTAATATAAACAGATCAATATGCTAAGCTTTCAATATTAAGGCTTGTACTTATGAACCTTATTCTTGTAAAAGTGAAACTTAATCTAACAACAACTAATGCCTAAGAGTTACCTCACAAGAACTTTGCTAATCAAATGTGACCGCTCTTTAAGTCAAACTCAGCAAATAAACTCACTACCTTTCCCATGGTGTGGGACATGACTTTCCAGGGATCAGCCTCCCTGGCACTGTGGGATTACTACCAAGTACTAACCAATGATGCATTTGGAATATGACCTTGACCAAAAGGAGGAAACATTACACACAAAAGGGTTTTTATGACTAAGAGATTTCAAAGTGAGTTGGAAGTTCATTTCAGAGGTTATGCCTATGCACATTTCAGGCATCTATCTCTAACTGACACAGTAAACAAAGGCTCAAACAAGAGTACACCCAAGGGCTATAGAAATTTTCAAACATTGTATGCAAGGCACACAGACTCATGAAAATAGCACACCATCATTGGTTATCCTGGAATATATGAAAATCTGTTTCCCCAAGTATAACAGTGTTGGACTCATTTGTAATTTATCTGTTCATGATTTTTCTACCCCTTTTATTTGAACAGATAATTAGCATTATATCCATTAAATGTATGTCCCAGAAACTTATAGCTTCAGTCTTTTCATATGCCATTTGAGCCCTGAACCTCAGCAGAGTTGCAGCCAATAACTACTCTCCAGTCCATCAGATTTGCCCAGGACATGTAATGAAATGACAATGGCAACCAACTCATATACCAAAAATGTATTGTATCTACATCTGCAAGCAAAACAGTTCCTCCTGTGTTCCCCATAAGATCTAAGCCCCTTCCCAATATGAAGCACAGCAGGAAATATATCCCAAAAGTCTGAAAATTGAGAAATGAGCATAATGGAGAAATGCAACAACAGACCAAATTAGATTCATTATTATTATAGTAACTTAAGAACTTGCATCATTGATATAAAGATAGTGGTTACCAGAAATTCTGAGGGGAAGTAGAGGGAAGAATAATTGAAAAACGGCATTGTTCTGCATGTCATTACAAAAGCAGATATAGACCAATATATATTTTGTCAAAATCTATAAAACTGTAAGGTAAAAAGTATATACCATAATGTAATTTGTAGACGTTGGTTATTAATAATTCTTCAATATAGGTTCATCAATTTTAACAAATTTACCACAATAATGGAAGATGTTATTTTTAGAGGAAAATGTGGGATGGAGAAGGAATGGGTTATGGGAATGCCTTATAGTTTCAATGTAACTTTTCTGTATTCTAAAAATAAAGTTTATTTTTTAAAAAGTTATCCAGATTATACAGGAAGAAGCAAAAACATTACTCATTTGCAGATGAAATGATCCTCTATGCAGAAAATCCTGAAAAATCCACAACAAAGTTCTTAGAGCTAATAAATGAATGCAGCAAAGTGGTTGGGAAGGAACAACACTAAAAAAATCAATGTTTATATACACAAGCAATGAATAATCAGAAAAAGAATTCAAGAAAAAAATCCCACTCACAATATCAATAAAAATAATCAAATACTTAGAAATAAATGTAACAATGATGGAATAAACTTGAACAACAACAACTATAAAACACTGATGAATGGAATCAAAGGAGACTTCAATAAATTGAAGTACATTCCATGTTCATGTATTGGAATACTAAATATTATTAAGATGTCGATTCTAACAAAAACAATGTATAGATTCAAGACAACCCTAATAAATCTCCAATAACCTTCTATGTAAATATGATGATTTGAAAGCTAATCATCATGTTTATATGGTAGAGTAAGCAGTTCTGAATAACCTAAACCATCTTTAAAAAGAGGAATGAAGTTGGAAGATTTAAAACATGCTATCTTTAAACTCATTACAAAGCTACAGTAATCAAAACTGCATGATATTTGCACAAAGCCAGACATATATACTAATAGCATATAATTGATAGCTCAAAAATAGCGCCTCTCATTTATGGTCAACTGATTTTTGCCAAGGTGGCAAAGATGACACAATTGGGAAAAAATAGTCTCTTCAACAAATTTGGAGAAACTGGCTCTCCATTTGCTTAAAAAAAAAAAAAAAAGTAGAATCTGTACCTCACAACCAATACAAAAATCATCTCAAAATCTCAAAATGGATGAAAACCTAAATATAAGACCCAGGACTATCAAAAATATGGATGAAAATATACAAAATCATCTTCATGACTTTGTGTTAGGCAGTGAGTTCTTAGACTTTTCACCCAAAACACAAGACATAAAAGGAAATATAGATAAATGAGACCTCCTCAATTTTTTTAAAAAATTGTGCCATAATAAACTTTTACATGAAAGTACACAAAAACTTACACAATGGGAAGAGAATATTTGGAAACCATTTATCCAATAAAGGCTTAATATCCAGAATATGTAAAGAAATAACTTCAACTTAACAACAAAAGACAAACTAGTTAATTAATAAATGGGCAAAAGACTTGAATAAAAATCTCTAAAATTAAGAGATGCAAATGGCCAGGAAGTACATGGAAGTACATGAAAAGATACTCAAAATCATTAACCATCAGGGAAATAAAAATCAAAGCCACAATGAGATACCATTTCATACTCATTAGAATGGCTGCTTTTTAAGAAACAGGAAAATAAGTATTGGAGAATTTCAGGAGAAATAGGAACACTCACTTATTGATGGTGGCAAGTAAAATACTGTGGCTATGTGGAAGACAGTTTGGCAGTTCTTCAGAAAGCTAAGTATAGAAATACTATATTACCCAGCAATCCTGCTACTAGGTATATACCCAGGAGAATTAAAAGCAGAAAATCAAATAAATATTTGCAAACCAATGTTCATAGTGTCATTATTCACAATTGTTAAAAGATGGAAGCAACCCAAGCGTCCATCAACTGATGAATGGATAAATAATGGGAAATACATATATATATATATATACACACACACACACACACATATATGTGTATTTATATATGTATGTATGTATGTATGTATAGTGGAATATTTTTCAGCCATAAAAATGAATGAAGTCTTGATACATGCAACAACTTGGATGAACATTAAAGACATCATTTTCAGTGAAATAAGCCAGACACAAAAAAGACAAATATTATATGATATCACTGATTTAAATTAATTTGAATAAACAAACTCATAAAGTCATTATTTAAATTATATATTACCAGGGGACAGTATGAAGATAAAAATTATGAAGTTAAGGCTTAAAATATACAGGGTTCGTATTTGGAATAATGAAAATATTTTGGAAATGAATGGTGGTGACAGTAGTACAATGTTGAGAATGTAATTAACAGCACTGAAATATATGTGTGGATGAGATTAAAAGGGACAATGTTAAATTGTGGATATGATAACAGAATAACCATTTTAAAAATATTATTTGATACTATTAAAAATGAATAGTTGCAGAGGTGATTTCATCAAAATAGTCATATAAAACATTCCATGAAATAGTATCTTCTCAGAATATGTAAATAAAAGGACAAAAATGATGAGTTTAAAACTCTGGAGGAAGATAGAGTCTAGAGAAGGACTCCACAAATATTTAAATAAAGAAAAACAAACTTCAACTACAGGCAGGATATTTTATTCCCAGACCTGTTGTTCTAGAACCCTCCACCTAACTCAGTCCCACTTACATAAGGAGTTGCACAGATGCAGCACAGCCTGGGTCCCTCCTGTTGTGGATGTAGACAGTAAATAGAGCTACTCAAAGCAGAGCTAGAACCCCATGCATTTTCAGGCACAGGGTCCCAAGTCTTCAGAGATCTTGAGCAGAACACAGAATACTGAGGAATGTCAGATACAATAGAGATCCCAGGAGAATAAGAGTGAGAGAAAGAGAGGGAGAGAGAGAGAGACACTGTGGCAGAACTGTTGACAAGAGGTGCACACATTCAATCTAAACTCAGTTGACTGGAAAACCTAAATGCAAAAAAGTCTTTTGTGGATTGTCCCAGCATTCTGGACTGATCCCATCTGTGTCACTTTGGAAGGGTACACTAAAGTGTACCAGAGACAAAAAAGCCTCAGATGACAAAAGGAGAAGTAACTGATTTGTTGTAAGACAGAACAAGTCCCCAAACTGAAAAGTGTAAGGAACAAGGGAAACTGAGTGAGTGAAAGAATTTAAAAAAAAAATCATAGGAGATGGGAATAAAATCTTGCACAAAAACAAGCAGAACAGATCAAGATTCATGGAAAAGGAACAGAGGAAAGGACACTTTCTCCTGGAGGTAGAAAAATTGCACAAATAGTGCAAGAGTAAAAATTGTGTAGATTAACCAGGACATGAAAGAGTTGAAGAAGAACAGTGAAAATGTGAAAAAATTAACACTGGCTTCTATAAATGTCCAGAATAAATTGGACCAAGTATCAGAGAAGAGCCTTAAATAGCTAATCACCAAAAAGCCTTAGAGAAGAGGAAGAAACTGACCTTCTGAGTTAACACCTCAAAATAATCAGAGGCATAGACATCAGCAAAAGTTGCAAGCCTTACTAAGAAAAAAGGAAGACACATTTCACCTAGGGGAAATTTCATGAAAATTTCAACATAGAAACAGAATTGGAACAACTAATCAAGAAATTCAAGCAAATCTCTGAAATAACTGTAAAGAAATGAAGGTAAATATGGATACAGAGCTAAAGGATATTAAGAAGATAATGTGTGGACACAAGGAATAATTTGAAAGTTGAAAAAGAAACACAACAGAAATTATGGGGATGGAAATCATAATAGAGATAAGAAATACATGACAGGCATAGAAGAACAAATTTGAACAAGTGGAAGGAAGAATCAGTGAACTAGAATCCAGGGAAATCAAAATCCTACAGTTCAAAGAATAGAAAGAGAAAAGACTAAAAAAATTAAGCAGAGATTTCAAGATTTGAGGGACAGTTTGAAGCATCCAATCATATGCATCAATGCTGTTTCAGAAGGCAAAGTGAAGGGAAAAGGGGCAGAAAAAACATTTGAGGACATAATGCCTGAACAGTTCCCAAATCTTATGAAAGACATAAACATACATGTCCAAGAAGTTCAACATCCTCTAAACAGAATAAATCCTAATAAACCTACTTTAAGATCCTTAAAAATTAAGGAAAAGTTTTAAATATTCACAGATAAATAGAAATCAAGAGAGTTTGTCAAAAAAAGACCAAATCTACACGAATTACTAAAGGGAATTCTGCAGGCTGAAAGGAAAAGACAGTAAAAAGTGGCTTGGAATAGTGTAAAGAAATGAAGATCATTAGTAAAGGTAATTAAAACGGTGAATGCAAAACCTAATAGTATTCTATCCTCAATACACAATTATACTCTTTAATTACTGTTAAGAGTCAGAATACTATTGAAGAAGAGAAAGGTATATTTCCTAATAATGGGCATGCAATATATCAAGAGACAATTTGGGAAAAACAATCTGAAGAGGGGAAACTGGAATATGGAAGCTGAGAACATGTATGCATTGAAGGTAAACTGGTATACTTTCAAATTGGTAGCTTTTATTCATAAGTTGCATAATACAAACCCCGGAAAAAATACAAAGGAAGTATACATTACAAAAGGTCAAGTATACAGAAAAGCAAGATGAAATAAAGGAAAAGAGAGACAAAAATATGTGACATATGAAAACTATGGGCAAGATAGCTTAAGAAAATACTCCCTTTAAAGTAATAATACTGAATATTAACAAATTAAATTCTCTAAAGACACAGGTTGGCAGAAGGAATAAAAAGCAGAATACAATTATATATTGCTTATAAGAAACTCACCTTTGAGCCCAAAATGTAAATAGATTGAAAGTGAAAGGATAGAAAATATATTATATGTAAAAGTCATCAAAATAGAGCATGGGTAGATATAATAATATCAGACTAAATAAACTTTAAATCAGAAGCTGCTAAATGAGATGAGGAAGGATCCTATATATTAATAAAGAATCAATCAACCATGAAGAAATAACAATAATAAATATTTATTTAATATAATATTTATATTTTGTTCCCCAAAATACATGAAACAAACATTAACAAAACTGAAAGGAGAAATAGATCTCTCCACAATAATTGTCACAAATGTAATACATCACTCTTATCAATAGAATATCAAGACAGAAGATCAATAAAGAAATAGAGAAATTAAGTTATATTATAAATAAACTAGACCTAATAAGCATATATAGAACATTGCACCCCAAAACAGAGGATATGCATTTTTCCAAAGTGCAGATGAATCACTAATCAGGTTAGACTACATGTTGGGTTACACAAAAATCTCAGTAATATAAAAACATTGAAATTATGTAAAGCACATTCTCTGACCATAATGGAATGAAAGTGAGAATCAATAACATATGGAGAATTATTAAATTCACAAATATATGGAAGTTAGACAACAAATTCTTAAACACTCAGTGAGTCAAAGAAGAAATTGCAAGAGAAATCAATAAATTTATTGAGACAAAAGACAATGAGAACACAACATGAATTGAAGGCAGTGATGAAAGGGAATGGGGATTTATGCTTAATTTTTACAGATTATCTATTTGGTTTCATCACAAAGTTTTAGAAATGGATGGTGGTGATGACAGTACATTATCGTGAGTGTAATTAACAGCATTTATATATGTGAATGTGGTTGAAAGGGGAAATTTTAGGTCATATATATGTTACTGGAATTAAAATTAAGAGATAAAATATAGGACTGAACAACACAATGAACTGTATTTTAAATAATGGACTATATAGTTAATAGTACAATTATAAATTTTTCTTTTAGGAATTACAACAAATGTACCATGCTAATGAAAGTTGTTAATAATAGGGTGACAAATTGAAAAACTATACCTAAATTTAAAGTATGTACTGTAGTTAATAGGAAAATTATGATATTCTTTCATCTACTGTATCAAAGATATTACACTAATGCAAAGAGATAATAACAAGGGTCAGAGTTTATTAGAAGAATGTATTTTTACATAATTTTTTCTGTAAACCAACAACACCTCTAATTAAAAAATTAGAAATAAAAAAATACACATAAAATTAAGGTCCCAATGACCATGTAGTTATAGCTCATAAACTTTTTCTATTTAAATAGTATAATGAGATTAACTGGTTGTTCCTAATGTGAAGAATATTTTGAAATTTAAAAAAAGATCTCAGAGCTTCAATTTCTCATAGCCAATCTTCATAAAGACATGCAAGTTTCTGTATCTTCCCTGAAAAATCACATGCCTCCTATAACCACAAATATATGGAAATTAAGCAACACAGACTCTCATACACTAGTGACTCAATTGCAGAAAAATGAATTCCAAAGCTTCCTGATATCTGTAGTCAAAGTGAAGGCATTCATTGAGAAGTAATGCAATACTGAAAATTTGAATGGGAACCTAGCACTTCTGATTAATCTGGTACTCAGAACCCTGAAATTCTTCTGAGTCATTTTGCCTGCAGAATCAGTCCTTTTACCACTCCCTGAGGAGGTGAACCTTGCTAAATCCTGGAGAAACTGTAATAGATTCACTTGAAGGAGATACATGGCAAGACTCTGTAGATTCTCTTCAGAAGCTGCCCTAAACCAAACATCTTGCTTCTAGAACTATAACTAAATTTAAGTCCCAGCTACTTCCAAAGATGGCATACAAAGCCTAAACCATAATGAAGTGTGCTATGCTTTATATGAACAGAATGATTGTTCCAAATTTACATTCAGAGATATGGGGAATGTGTATATGGCAACGAATATTAAGGGTCTGAGATAAATTGGAAGGAACTTAAAGTCAATCATGTCTAATTTTTGGACACACTGAGATGCTGCTACATCCAATAGAATTGCTGAAATGAAGAAGAATGACAATACCCAACATTGCTGCCAATGTGGATTAACTCTAACTTGCCAGCATTGCTATTGGTAATGTAAAATTGTATACCTGCTTTTAAAAAATAGATTATTTGAAAGGTAATCACACATTTAATAAGAGAAGTAAGAACATGTGACCACTAAAAAGAGGGCAATAGTAGCCTTAGTCATAAGAGCGTCAAACAAAAAATGGCATACATGTCAAAGAAAAAATAATGTAAAAAGATTTGCGATATATCCATAGAATAGAATAGCACCAAATAAAACAAAAATAAATAGAATGATAAATGCAAAAATATGGAGAGTATGTATATATATATATTTTTATGTATATGTTGTATACATGAACAGAATTATATTTCTATATTGTGTTTCTGGCTTCTTACAAATATAAACACACACATACATGTATATATAAATACATAATGCTGAGTGAGAGAAACCAGAAACACAAAATAAAGTGATCATTTATAGGAAATTCTAGAATAGACTGAACTAAGACATGTTGACAAAAATTTTATCAATAGTGTTATATATGGTTGGAATTTTCATGGAAAAGTGCATGAAGGTCACATTGGCGGTGACAGACATTGTGCCTCTTGAAAGTGGGGGTGAATTACATGAGTGATTTTACTTGTCAAAATTGGTTAAAGGTGTGGTTCAGAACTGAAAATTTTATTGTGCATAAATTATATCTCCATATTAAACAAATGTCATCAGTGCATCCTCAATGTTTCTTCAGTACTTATTAGTTCAATATTGCAAAAAATACATACTGTGATATATAGAGTAGAAATAACTTACTAAGAGTTTGTGATTCACAGATGTTTAACAATGCACAGTTTGATTTGGTGATCATAATTTAACAATTGAAACTGAAGTATGGAGATAGGTCCATATTTTAAAGTAAGAGAGACAAATATATATGTGCATATTTAGATGTACTTAGCTATGAAGAAGGTTTTAACTTCACCCAAGAAAATAATGCATTACAATTTTAGATAGCTTTAAAGTTTATGGTAAATCAAAGCAATCTTAGATATGGTTTAAGGCAAAAAAATGACCAATACTCTTTGCCCAGGCTCCCTTCACATCATTGCTCCTCAGACTATAGATGAGAGGAGTCTGTGAAGGTGTGAAGATAGTATAAAAAATGGACACAATTTTGTCATGGTTAGCTGACCGTTAGGATTTTAGTTTCATATAAATAAAAGTAGTAGCTCCATAAAAGGGTCCAACCCCAGAAAAATGTGATGAGCAGGTGGCAAAAGCTTTCTTGCATGCTTCTTTGGATCTCATCTGGAGAACAGCAGCAAGGATGAGACCAAAAGAAGTCAGGATGAGGGAGAAGGGTACCAGGATCATCAATACACAGCAGATATACATGCTATACTCAAAGACAGATGAGTCAGCACAAGCCAAGTGCAAGGGTGTGTGGGGTTCACAGAAAAAATGATCTTTTTCATGTGATTTGCAAAATGGGAAACTTAGGGTGACAACAGCCGGCCTGAGCCCATCAGCTGCTCCCAGAAACCAACACACCGAGTCATTCTCAGGCATAATTGCTACCTCACGAGGACAGGATATGGCAATGAGTAGCATATAGCCACATAGCGGTCATAGGACATAGCTGCCAGGAGGAAGGACTCTCCACCAGCCAGTGTAAGCAACAGGAATATCTGTATTCCACAGCCAGCAGGGGAGATAAACTTGTTACCAGTCAAGTAGACAGCAGGCATTTTGGGCACAATAGTGCCAACCAGCATCATGCCCATGAGGGAGAAGTGGCTCAGAAGAAAGTACTTGGGTGTGTGAAGCCAGTGGTCCTGGTGAATAAGGAGGATCATGAGGGCATTGACCAGAAGAGAGATGAAGACAATTGTCAGCATCACAAAAAGGAAAAAGTGGGTTCTTGTGTGGTTAAAGAGTCTTAGCAGAATGAAATCTATAGTATTGTTTCTATTTTGCATGATTTCAAACTGGAGTGACACAGCAAATAGAAAAACAATTGAGAGGTTACGAGAAGTAAGTTATGCTTTGGAATGTAAATTATTTCTTAATGTGTATATAATTTTGATTTGGCATGTGAAAACTTAATAGTAGATGGTGCTGAAGGTAGCATAATATAGTTCATGTAATAAATGTTACTTATTTGTACCAATGTTAATGCTTAAAAGAGGGCATTTAGAATTGTATACAGACATCAAAGTAAATTTAATAGATAAAGCAAAGAAATTTTTCATATCTCAAAATGTTCATTTTGTATTACATATCATTAAAATTCCTTGAGTGAATATGAAGACACTTAGAACAAATCCTTCGTGAGCCATATGTTAATGCTTTAAATAGTTCACCAAATTCGATTCAAGAAAGAGTGACATCATCAAGATGGCAGTGTAAGATGAGCTGGTGAGAGTCATCACTTGGTAGAGAAAAAAAATATGGGCAAATTCAACTTTTTCAAAACTTCAGCAGATGATAAAGAATAAAAATCAAATCAAAGAGAGCTGATTCTGGAAAGAAAACAAACAAACAAACAAAAACACACTTAAAATGGTAGCATAGTAATGGGAGAAATTTTTAATTCTCCACTCCAGGTCCCTCCTCATGCTCAGATCTTTGCAGCATATTGCAAAAAACTATGCCTGTGGCTTTGGGGTCTATACTTGTTCAATTGTTGGTCCCTGAGAGCTCACCTATGGTGATTTCTAGGTGACTTGTTCACACTCAGTGCTGGTAACTAGTGCACAATTTCCCCATGTAAGTTGCCTGAGTGGCCAGTAATTATTTCCAATGTGGGGACCTAGAGACCAATTACTCATGTACCTAAATGAAAATATTAGGTATTTTTATGCAAAGTGTCCGACTGGCTGTGTATAAAAGTATTTATTTAAATATGCTATTAATATCAATAAACAATCTACAGTTGGAATATAATACCTATCTAAATCCTTTAAGCCTAATTTTGTAGCTATGGAAAAGTGGATCATCAAATTCGTATGGAATTCCAAGAGGCTCTGAAGAGTCAGATCATTACTACAAAAGAAGAACACTTTTGTAGGCCCAACATTTCCCAATTTTAAAACTTACTACACTATGGTGGAGTATGAAATGGCACCCCTCCTCTAGAAAACATGGAAAGGTAGGTATGTTTACCTGACAGAAGGGAAGCCATGGGACCACAGGAGCAATTGTAGAAGGCAGCTGGAGAGGGGGCCATGTTGGAAAAGGGAGAGTGAAGCCATGGGAAGTACAGCAAGTAAGGCAGCACACAGCAGGATAAGAGGAATAGGGAAGCAAGGGGAGAGATTTGGCTAGAAAACTAGTGCTTATATGACTCCAAGATTGAGAAAAGCCACAGGGTGACCAGGAGTACATGGTCGGGGAGTTGTGGGGCAAGCAAGTGTAGGGACTGGCACCCAGCCAACTCAGGGGTAGAGAGAAATAGGGGAAAGAGGAGTTAGAGCAGATAGACCAGATCTCAGTTGGTTCCAGGAAAAGGAAAGACACCAGCCAGTGCTGAAGTAGCTCCAGGGAGAGGGCATGGTTTAGCTGAACAGGCAGGCTGTCACACCCACCCACCCTGGGAGAGAGAGATACTGGATCAGTGAGGGGTTTGGCTGGCAGGGGTATAATGATATGGGTGAGATGGGGACCCAGGAGTGGCAGCCAATGAGCTGCTCAGATGTTCAACTGAACTGAGGGAAATGGGGACAGGGAAAGACAGAAGGCAAGCTGTCTGAAGCCCAACTTGCCTGAGTGAAGGGGAGGAGAGGCAGGTGGTAAGCTCTCAGGTGACCAGCAGCCTTGAAGAGAAATGATCCAAAGAGCTATTCAGCAGGTTGTCTAGAACTCAGTTGGCTCACTGGGGAAGAGGGAGATGTCGGACCAGCAGACTTGAGACAGGGAACTTAAACTGACATCATTTTTAGATTTCTTTATTTTTTTATTTTTATTTTTTTTTCTCTACACCCAGGTAACTTACCTGCAGAGGGCAGGCCAGAGGGTGATTGATTGGTGAAAACTGGCAGTCTGAGACATTTGCTAGTGGCCTAAGAGGGTAGCCTGTTTTCTATTTTCTCCCCTTGTTTCTTTTTAATTTCTTCTTTTCTCTTTCTTTTTTCTCCTTTATTTATTTATTTGCTTTTTCTTTTTTCCCTTATTCTTTGGTCTTCTTTTTTTCCACATACTCTTGTTTGGTATTTATTTAATGTATTCTCTTCTCATCTTTCTTGTGTATATATTTTCAGGTTTCTTTATTTTTCTTCCACCTTTTTAAAATCTAAGTTCTTTTTATTCTTTATGGTGTTACAATATTAATACTTATTCTTTCCTGACTGTTTTATGGTTCATTTTCCAGTCATTATTATTATTATAATTCTCTTCTTCTTTCTCTCCTTTTTATGATCTTAATACTTTTGAGGGGAATATGGACAGCTATAGGAATATAGAATAAGTGGAACCAAGTATCAAAGAGAAACCTTAATGCACAAAAGTTAAATAATAGCCTAAAGTAGAAAGAGAAGCTAACCAGCTGACTAAGCTTTTCAAGAGAAACAGACAGCTACACTCCAGCAGAAAGTTACCAGCTATACTAAGAAACAGGAAGACATGGCCCGGTCTAATGAACAAACTAAAAAATATGAGGAGATGCAGAACATGGAAAACCTAAACAAAGATGTCCAAACAAATATTAGGAATCAACTTAATCCAGTGAAGGATGAGACAAAGGATATAAAGAAGACACTAGGGGAACATACAGAATACATTTTAAGCATACATTAAAAGATAACAGCTCTGATGGTGATGAAAGGCATAATGCAAGAAATTGAAAATACACTGGAAGCACATAATAGCAGATCTGAACAGGCAGAGGAAATAAGTAGTGATGTTGAAGATAGAACAACTGAAATCACACAGATAGTAGATCAGATAGAGAAAAAGATAGGCAAAATTCAGCCAGGACTCAGGCAACTAAATATTAACATGAAAGTCAAAAACATATGAATAATAGTTGTCTTAGGGGGCGAAAAGTATGAAAACAGGGCAGAAGGACTGTTGAAGGAAATAATGGCTGAAAATTAACCATCTCTTATGAGAGATATGGAAGTACATGTCCAGGAAGCATAACGCACTCCAAATTGTAGAAATCCTAGCAGGCCTACACCAAGATACGTACTTATCAGATTGTCAAACACTCAAGACAAAGAGAGATTTCTGTAAGCAGCAAGAGAAATGATATCTATCACATATAAGTGAAGCTAGATAAGATTAAGCACTAAAGTCTCAATGGAGACCAAGAAAGCAATAAGACATGGTATGACATAGTTAAGGTGCTAAAAGAAAAAAGAAAACTGCCAGCCAAGATTTCTGTATCCAACAAAGCTGACATTCGAAGCTGAGGGATAGTTCAAAATACTCACAGATAAACAGAAATTGAGAGAGTTTTTTCAACAAGAATCCTGCCCTTGAAGAAATACTTAAGAGAGTGCTACAGGTTGGAAGGGAATTAAAAAAAAAAAAAAAGAGGAAAGAGAGGGCTGAAGGAAAGTGTAGAAGGAAAGATTATTTGTAAGGGTAACTCAAAGGATAAACATACAAATAAAAATAGAATATGACATATGTAAACCTAAAGAAAAAAATAGATAATGAGATAATGTAAGTAATGCCTTGGCAGTAATAACATTGAGTGTTAATGGAATAAACTCTCCAATCTAAAGACATAGATGATTGGCAGAATGGATAAGAAAAGATGACCCAACTATATGCTATTTACAAGATACACCTTAGACCAGGAATGCAAGGATGTTGCAAGTGAAAGTTGGAAAATAATTTAACATGCAAACAACAATCAAAAATTGGCAGGAGTAGCTATATTAATATAGGAACAATTAGACTTTAAATGCAAAACTATTGTAAGAGAAAAAGAAGGACACTATATATTAATAAAATGGGCAATTTACCAAGAAGAGAAAACAATCATAAATATGTGTGCACCTAACCACGTTGCACCAAAATATGTGAGGCAAACAATGGAAAAACTAAAGGAAGAAATAGATGCCTCTACAATTATACTGGGGGACTTTAATACACCTTTATAACCATTAGACAGAACATCTCAAAAGAAAGTTAGTAAAGAAAGAGAGATCTTGAATAATACATAAGAGGAATTAGACTTAATAGAAATAAATATACAGAAGAGTACACCCAAATACAGTAGAATATACATTCTTCTCAAGCACATAAGGATCATTCTCCGGGATAGACCATATGATAACAAGTCTCAACAAAATTAGAAAAATTGAAATTTTACAAAGTAATTCCTCTGACCACAATATAATGAAGCTGGAACTTAATAAGGTTCAGAGAATCAGAATAGGCACAAATACATGGAAATTTATCAGTGAGCCGAGGAGAAAATTGCAAAAGAAATCAGTAACTACATCAAAATGAGTGAAAATGAGAACACAACTTATCAAACATATAAAACTAATGGGATGCAGCTAAAGCAATGCTGAGAGTGAAATTTTAGCCATGAATGTTTATATTAAAAAGAAGAAAGAGCAAAATATAAAAGACTAAACTGCACACCATGCGGAACTAGAAAAAGAAAACCACATTAATCCCAAAGCAAGCAGAAAGAAGGACATAACAAAGATTAGATCAGAACTAATTGAAATATAGTATATAAAAGCTAGAAAAAAAAAAGCTGGTTCTTTGAGAAGATTCATAAAGCTGACAAACCATTAGGTAAACTAACAAGGAAAAAAGGAAAGAAGAGGCAAATAAATAAAATAAAAGATGATAGAGGGTATATCACTACTGATCCCACATAAATAAAGAGTATCATAAAAAGAATACTTTCAATAAATGTATTACAAGACTGATAACTTACATGAATTAGACACATTTCTAAAATTCACAAGCAAACTACATTGGCAAAAGAAGAAATAGAAAGACTCAAGAATAACCATCACAAGTAATGAGATTGAATTATTCATCAAAAGCCTCCCAACAAAGAAAAACCCAGGACCAGCTGGCTTCACTGGAGAATTCTACCAATCATTCCAGAAAGAACTAACACAAATTCTGCTTAAACCCTACCAAAAGTAAAAGTGGAAGGAACATTGCCTAACTCATTCCATGATGCCAACATCACCCTTATACCAAAGCCACATAAAGACAACTCAAGAAAAGAAAACTACAGACTAATCTCTCACATAAACTTGAATGCTAAACTCTTCAACAAAATACTTGCTAATCATAATCAACAGCACATCAAATAAAATATTCATGCTTTTCATGCCTGGTATGCAAGGATGTTTCAACATAAGAAAATCAATCAATGTCATACACCACATTAAAAGATCAAAAGAAAAAAAATCACATGATCATCTCTCTTAATGCAAAAAAGCATTTGATGAAACACAGTGTCCTTTCTTGATACACACTTCAAAAAATAGGAATGGAAGCAAACTTCCTCAATATGATAAAGAGTATATATGAAAAAACCACAGCTAAAATCATATTCAATTTTGAAATGCTAACGGTTTTCCTCTAAGATATGGAACAAGAAAAGGATGCCCACTCTCACCACTTTTATTTAAAATTTTGTTAGAAGTACATGATTGAGCACTTAGGCAAGAGAAAGAAGTAAAAGAAATCCAAATTGGAAAGTAAAAAGGATTGCAAATCTCACTATTCGCCAATGACATGATGACATACATAGAAAGCCCTGAAAAATCTGCAATAAGCTTCTAGAGCTGATAAATGATTTCAGTAAAGTGGCAGGGTATGAGATAAACACACAAAAATCAGTAGCATTTCTCTACACCAATAATGAGCAATCTGAGAAGGAAATCAAGGAAAAAATACATTTACATTAGCAAATAAAGGAATCAAATATCTAGGAATAAATTTAACTTAAGATGCAACAGAATTGTTCACAGAAAGCTACACGACATCATTAAAGGTAATCAGAGAGGACTTGAGTAAATGGAAGAATATTCCATGTTCATGGATTGGAAGCCTAAACATCATTTATAGATGTTTGTCCTACTCAAATTGATTTAAGATTTAATGCTATCTCATTAAAAACTATAACAACATTTTTTACTGATTTGGAAAAGCTAATTCTGAAATTTATTTGGAAGGGCAAGGGGCTCTGAATGGATAAGCAAAATGTGGTATACACATACAATGAAATATTAGTCAGCTGTAAGAAAAAATGAAATATTGAAACATGAGACAACTTGGATGATCTGAATGATCTTAGGGTGAAACCAATCACTCAAAGACAAATATTACATGACCTCATTGATGTGACCTAAGCAAATTGAACAAACATATGGAGATAGAGGCTGGAAGATAGGTTATCAGGAGACAGAAAGGGAGTAGAGGGTGGTGAGTTGATACTCAATATGGGCAAAACTGATGATAAGATGGAATGGGGTGGTTTGGCAGGGGATGGGGTTGATAGTGGTTCAAGGATGTGAGTGGGGTCAATGGTGCTGGAATTTGAGGGTGAATAGTGTGGAGTGTTGGGTTGGAATATCGATGATATTGGGTGGAGGGCTGGAGGAAGGGACAGGTGAACTCGGGATTTGCATGTCTGTGGTTAAAACTACAGTGGTAGGAATATTCTTTTGACAAATATGGTAGGGAAGGCTAGTGGTGCAAGGGTGGGGGGATAGTGGGTTAGGGTACACCTGGGGCATGCTTCTATGGAATATGAAAATTTTCATCTTGTCAGAATCTGTTATATCAGTGGGTGGAGACCCACACAATAAACCAAAAAATATTAAATAACCATCTTGGGGAGTCCTGATAGGTTGATAGGTTCTCAATTAGAGGGACAAGAATCTATTGAGAAAACAAACAATGCCTAATAAAAGGAAACAGACCAATATGTGAAGCCCTCAATATTAATTCATGTAACTATGAAACTTATTTTTCAAAAATTTTAAATTAGTGATTACCATCAATTCGAGGGGAGGGAGAGGGAAGACTAGATGGAACACAAGGCATTTTTAGGGCATTGGAAATGTTCTGCATGATCTTGCAAAGACAGATACAGGCCATTATACATTTAATCAAAGCTATAAAAGTGTACGGTGCAAGTGTAAAACATATTGTAAACCAATGAGCATGGTTATTTAGTAATGATTTAATATTTGTTTAAATGTAACAAATGTACTATACACATGCAAGTTGTTATTAATAGGGAAAATGTTTGATCGGGAGGTAGTGGGGTTTATAGCAATCCCTTATATTTTCAATGTGACATTCCTGTAACCTAAAGTGAAATAAAGTGAAAAAATAAAAAATAAAACACTGGGGAACATGCAGAAGAAATTGTTACTGTACAGAAAAGATAAAAATTTTATGGTGCTGAAAGACACAAATGAAAAATATTTTTGTATTTTTTTTATTTTCATTTTTTACTTTATTATTATTTTTTTTCACTTAATTTGGCTTCATACTGAAGGAGTTTTTAGATTGCAGAATGATCAAAACTGTGACCGGGTAAGATTACTGGTGTGGGGTATCAGTGTTTGGGGGATTTGTGGGGAGGGGTACATCTGGGACATTCCTCTATGGAATATAAATTTTTTCAAGTGTTCATGAGACATTATTTTGGTGATTGGAGACACACACAATAACCAAAAGAATATTGAATTCTCAACCTGGAGTGTCCTATTACATTCTCTAATAGAACAGCAAGAATCCCCCAAGAACATGGGCACTGCCTAATGAAGGAAGATAGATTGATATGCCAGGCCCTTGATAGTAATTGTTGTATATATGAAACTCATTCTTGTGACATTGAAACTTAGCCTAGTATTATATATGGCCTGGGAGTTACCTCCTGAAAGCCTCATTGTTGCTCAAATGTGGTTCCTACTGAGCTAATCTCAGCATATAAATTCTATACACGGCCCTCCGTCCCCCAGCCTGCGACATGATTCCAGGGGATGAGCCTCCTTAGCACTGAGGGATTATTACCAAGCACCAACTAGCAATGCATATGGAAAAAGATCTAGACCAAAATGGGGAAAAAGTAAATATAAATAAGAAATGAGTTTTTATAGCTGAGAGATTCCAAAGTGAGTCAGGAAGTAATTGCGTGGGTTATGCTCATGCACATCTCAGGAGGTTCTCACTGACTGCCAAGCAGATAATTCCTCAAGCAGCAGAGGGGTTCCTGAAGGATCAAGAGACATCTAGAAACTATAAGATGGGGAGACAATCCTAGGAATTCGGGACCCTGTCAGTAGGCCTTACCTTGTAATATGTGATAACCTATCCACCCAATGTATCAAAGTTAGACTCATTTATAATTTTCCTATACATGGATCCTATATCCCTTTGAACCTATACTTAGCCCTATATCCATTGAGTAAGTGTCCCAAAGACTTAAATCTTCCAGCTGTTCATATGCCAGTTGAGCCCTGAATCTTAGCAGAATTGCAACCAACACCTACTCTCTGGTTAATCAGACTCACCCAAGACAGCTAATAAAAGTATGGTGATGGACAATGCCCATGCCAAAAAGCAGAGTACCTACAACTGCAAGCAAGAATTTCATCAATTGTCCCCATGGGATCTAAACACCCTCTCAATCAAATCAAAGTGGGCATCACCATCCCCAAATTCTCAAGACAGAGGAACAAACAAACATAAGTTGGGAATGCAACTATGGACTAAATTAGACTTATTATTATAAAAAAGGAAGAACCTTTAACAGTGATATAAAGACAGTGGTCAAAACCAAAGGCCTGGTGTATTGGTCTCTCCAGAGGTTCTGAGAGGTATGAGAAGGAAGAATAGATGCAACATGGGGCATTTTGAGGACATTGGGATTGTTCTGCATGATATGGCAATGATGGATATTGGCCATTATCCATTTTGTCAAAACTTATAAAATTGTGCAATGCACAGTGCAAACCATAATGCAAACTATAGACCATGGTTAATAACAATGCTTCAATATGTGTTCATCAAGTGTAATAAATATACCACACTACTGAAAGATTTTGTTAATGGGGAATAGTGTGGGAAGGGGAGGGATTGGGGTATATGGGAATCCACTATATTTTTGATGTATCATTTATGTAATCTAAATCATCCTTAAAATAAAATAATATAATAAAAAATAATTAAAAGAATACAAGCTGGAAAGAAAGAAGTTAAACTTTCACTATTGCAAATGACATGAGCCTATATGTTGAAAGACCTGAAAAATCTACAAGGTTTCTAGAGCTGAAAATGGGCTCAGTAAAGTAGCAGGATATAAGATCAACACGAAAAAATAAGTAGCATTTCTTTACACCAATAATGAGAAATCTGAGGAGGAAATTAAGAAAAAAATTTCATTCAAAATAGCAGCTAATGTAATCAAATTTCTAGGATCAAAACTTAAGTAAGGATGTAAAGGACTTGTACACAGTAAACTACTCAACATTGTTAAAGGAAATCAAAGAAGAACTAAATAAATGGAAGAATATTCCATGTTAATGGTTTGGAAGCCTTAAATGTTCTGTTCAATCATGTGCTGTTTGAGCGCTGAATCTCAGAAGAGTTGCAGCCAACTCCTACTCTCCAATTCACTGGATTCGCCCAGTAAAGGCAGAGGTCACCAGAAGTTCTGAGGGGAGGGAGGAGGAAGAATAGGTGGTCCAGGGAGCATTTTTTGGGACATTGGAATTGTTCTGCATGACATTGCAATGATGGATACAGGCCATTATACATTTTGTGAAAACCTATAAAATTGTGAGGTGCAAAGTGTAAACCATAATGTAAACTATAGAAAAGATTACTAGCAATACTACAGTATGTTTCCATGAATTGTAACAAATGTCCCACACTACTGAAAGATTTTATTAATGGGGAAAGTGTGGGAGGGAGAATGGGTGGGGCATATGGGTATCCCTTATATTTTCAATGTAACATTTATGTAATCTAAGGCTTGAAAAAAAATAAGGACACAATCCAAAGGTGAAAAGATGACATAACATTATAAGAGAAAGTACTTGCTTGCCATACATGTGAAGAGCATTTACTATCCAGAATTTATAAAATACTAACAAAGCAAAACAATTAAAAGACAAATAATTCATAAAATTTTAACACTTCAATAAACATTTTTCCAGAGAAAGTTTTCAAATGCTCAAATTTGCATGAAATGATGCTCATCATCCTTGGATATCAGGAAAAAGAAATTACAAATCACAATGAGATACTACTTCACACCTAAGCATGGCTATTATTAAAAAATAATAGAAATCGATATGTTTTGATGAACATACAAAGAAATAGGAACTCTTGTAGATTGCTGGTGGCATTGTAAAATGGTACAGCCACAGTGGAAATAAGTTTGATTTTTCCTTGAAAAGTTGAAAATAGAATTATCATGTGACCCATAAATCCCAATTTTTGGTGTATACCACAAAGAATGGAAAGCAGGGACATTAAGAAATATTTTACATCAATGCTTATAGCAGTATTAATAATAATTACTAACAGGTGGTTGCAAACTAATTGTTCAACAACAGATAAATGGGTAAACACAATGCGATTTATACACACACTGATATATTATTATCCAGTCATAAACAGACATGATGTGCTGATACATGCACAACATGGATGAAACTGGAAGATAACATGCTAAGTGAAAGCCAGATACTTAAAGACAAGTAGTGTAGAGCTCACTTGCATGAAATATATAGGAGAAGGAAATATCAAAAAAGACAGAAAATATATTCTAGATTACCTTGGGATGATGGTAGGGGTAGTATTATCTAATAGGTGAAGTTTCTGTTTCAGGTGATGAAAAAGTTGGGATAAAATATATTGGTGATGGTGACACAATATTAATATATTATAAACATAATATGATTGAATTATGCACTTGAAAGTGGTTAAAATGGGTACTTAGAGTTGCATATACTTTACTAAAATTAAAAGAAAATATTTTCATAAAATTTATGATATTGACCATGGTTTTCATTTAAGATTATAAAAAGCAACAGATAAGCTCCTTATTAAAAGTATAACAACATTATGGTTACATTAAAACACAAATATCTTATATATGTTGGAGATGCTTACTGAAGTATTTATAGGTAAGTTGATATGATATCTGAATTTTCTTTAAATGCTAAAGAAAAACAGAGAGAATGAAAACATGACAAAGAGATAACACAAGAGAGGCAGAAGGCTACAAATCATTAGATATGTTTTATGATGACAAAGGTGCTCAGAAGAGTTTTCTATTTATTCTGTGTATTCTTGATAATGAGCACAATAAAAAATCAAAACTAAAACCAGAATTACCTTCAACATTTTCTCTTTTCAAGGTTTAAATGAAAAGTAATTTTAGGTGAGTGTTAATTAAGTGCTGTAATGAAATAAAATTCTTGGTAAACTCCATCTACTATGTAAGTCTGGTTTTGTAGTATCTGATAAAATATAATTAACAGCAATTGTAATATTCTTGTGTCAACGTCAAAGAAGGTCTATATCAATGGCAAGGTCAATAAAAGGAGTTAAGGGATTTTTTTTTCTATTGGACTAAGGAAAACGTTCTAAAATTTACTGAGGTGATGACAGCACAACTCTTTGATGAAACTGAGAGAAGATTTTGGATGGATTGTACAACGCATGGACTGTATAACACAGTGAACCATGTTATAGATGATGGACCGTGGTTAACAATACAAATATGTGAGTGTTCTCTCAAGAAATATAACAATTTTACAATACTAATAAAATAATAGGGGATTTATGTAAAAAAATCCACCAAATGTAATCAAGGACCATAATTAGCAGCAATATGTTGATGATGTTATTTCATAATCTCTAACAAATGTTCCATAACAATGCAGGATTTATGGGAATTCTGCACATTATGCATGATTGCTTTGTGAGCTCACATGCATAATGTAACTCCTCTAATAAAAAATGATATTTGAAAGAAGGCCAAAAAAATTGGACAGGGAAAAATGGTTCACAAAATTTATTTCTATTTTTTCTTACCTTACATTGTTCACAGACAATAAAATCATAAATTACATAAAACTAAATAGTTGATAATGATGGTTATACATTCATAACATAACAAAGAGATATAAAAAAAGATTTCATGAATAAAGACAATATCTGGAAAACATTTTTTATTCCAAACATTAAGAGTTATTTCCCATGATAAAGGAACTGGAAAGATCAAGCCTGCATATGAAAAGATAACTTAATTTGGAAATGTTTATGTAAGTCTGAACTTACGGATATACACAGAAAGCAAAAATGATTTTCTAAAATATTTTCTCCCAGTATGAGAATCTATTAACACATATTTTCATTAACTGTACAAAGACACTTTTTTGGGGATATAATGACTACCTTCAATGTCATACAAGCAAATACTTTACAAGGTAAAGGAAACTGAAAGTTCTTTATTTATTCAAATGACTATATTTCTTCAGTTCCAAGACAGTCTAAATCCTTTAAAACATTTTCATCTCTGATATTCTAGGACTGCAAATATTCTAGTGTGTTGAGTAAATATGGTCAGACCTGCAGAGATGGGGATGTTATTTCATTCTTAAGGTTATGATATTGTAAATATTCTATTCAGGGAAGTAATAACCCACCTCTTTCATGGATATGCCCTTTGAACCTACACTACACAAGCATCTTAAACTCAAATGGACAACATGACTGGGAAATTCAGTGAAAAAGCATCATTAATTCTGTAACTATTTAAATCAAGCATCAATCTTGTACCGACAGCACACAATTTGAAGGGATTAGTTGGTTATTTAAAAATTAGATATTGTGGAAATACACTTCCACCTTGCTAAATGATTTCATGTATATTCCAAGAATTTAAGATCCGCACAATTTCATGTCTCTTTACACTTATAACTTTATGAAATCGCCACTTAAGATGCTTATTGTAATTTTCCTGAAGAAAATCAAAGGACTCTTATGTCATTTCATTGACTTAGGCACTTTTGTTTTTATATTATTACCACCAGCCTTATTTTTGAAAGATAATCGACCTTTTAATATGTTTTTAAAAATTACCATTTGTAGGTTTGTGGGAAATTTTCTTAAATTAAATTTTACTAATTAATAAGTGAAATTAAAAATAAACTTACTTTATAATTGTTAGAAAAAACAGGAAATATTATGAGAATGTGCTTTGTAATAAGTTGCAAGTTAAAGTTTTCTTCATACTTTACTTCACATAGGTTTATGTTTAAGTGTCAATGTATTGGTTGTCTGAATTTAGATTCTAATTTTTTTCATTTTTGATAAAGGAAGCAGACATTACATTAAAAATAACAATGTGAGCTAATCGTCTGAAAAACTATGCAAAAGATATTTAGGTGATTTTCACAAAATAATTTTTACTACTTAGCAATCATTTCTGTTTATTTAATTGATTTCTTATTATGAGGCCTCTAATTATGAATAGGAACTTTATAAAAAATTTGAAGCCATTTCATCTTAACTTTTAAATGGATATGGGCAGTATTATCTATGCATTACCTTTTTAGTAGACAAAATTTATAAAACCAATTGATCATTATGGATGTAATTATCTAGTCAGAATGGTATATTGTTTAGATTATTTAATGTAAAGATCAATTCAATGCATCAACTAAGTAAAATGAGTAGTATGTAATTATATTTCTCTAAACTAATATGTTGTTAAATTTGTTTTTTTAATATTTCACTGTATTTTAACATACACCAGTAAAATAATTTTCCACTAATTAAAAGGCATGTATATCTAAAAAATGACTTTTCTGGAATAAAACTTAACAGAATTTACTGGGGAGGCAAAGAATTGTGATGGCATTAAAATGAGGGAATAAGTCATGCAAATAAAATATCTATAATTGTTTTAAACAGAAGAAAATTCAAAGTTGACTAGCATAGAAGGAGGGAAATAGACTTGCAGAAAGTAATTTTTTTTTATTATCTTCTCCCCAAGTGCTTCAAAAAACTAGATATTTCACAAATATATTTTATTCTCTTACTATAGTCTTTCCTTAGAATTTTATGTCTTTATTTTCAATCATGAACACATGTCTTTAAAATGCTACCAGAAAGCACAAAAGCCCTCCCTTTTCTCATTATTTGCTCTGTGAGTAATCACAAAATTCAGAAGAGTATCAAGCATCTTCCTTTCTGTATATTCCCACTGTGGCTCTCCAAATCTGACACCGAAACTTTGAATTCTTGTCCCTGTGCTGTTGATATGCTTAATCATTGTTTTCCTGTATAAAATGAAATAGTAACTGTCTAATCATTTCTTTGACTAAAATGACAAGAGTTTTGACCTGATAACTTTATCACCTACCATATGCTTTAGGTCTTCAGATTACAAAATGGATAATAAAGACTATTTCATTTTGAAAACTGCCTGGAAGAAGTGGTATAGCCATGTATTTTCTGTATTTAAAAACACACAAGCAAATGCTAAATAATAAGGGATTAGCATGATCTACCCACATAAGATTAAGATGGTGACCCCCAAATGCTAGATTTCCATCCCTTCATAGCAGCATCACCTTAAAGCACAAATTCAGGTGAATGAAGTCTCTTCTAGTTTGACTGTATCTGATTCACTCATATCACTGTCTGTGTTTTCTCAAGTGGAGGGGGAGGGGTGTGGCCTCTCAACAGTTTTTGCTAAAAATACTATCTCTTTAATTAATATTCCAATACTGCATAAGACTGATACTAGGGATGCCAAATATTTTAATTTTCAGAAACATTCTAAATATTTCCAGAATTTAAAAATACTTCCTTAGCTGGCTGCAGAAAGATGAGATTAACTAAAATAATTTTAAAAAATCATTTAAGACCAAAAGTAAAATTTAAATAAACAGATTTGAAAAGGTAAGATGATTTAAAATGACTTTGACTTAATTAATGTGATTTTGGCTTTACTTGTCTAAACCTTCATAACGAGGAGGGTTAAATAGTGTGAACTTGAGAGATTAACTATTAACAAAGATAGTAGTTAAATTGCAAAGTAGCCCATGGAGAATTCAGCTGATTTCCCCCCCATGAATTAATTTGAAAGAATCATGGAGACATTATAAGTATCACTTTGTTGATATCTGTGTAATAGTAATATATTTATGTTTTATAAGTTAGCAATGAAATAATAGCAGTAATCATAATTACAACAATAACAGCAAATTGTGTTCATTGTGCCAAACACTTTGAAGTTTTGCTCTATCTGGGGCTGTATTTAATGATTATGTTATCATTTGTTTTTAGTATTTTTTTCCAGGCATCCTTGGATCTTTGCTCCAAATTTGACTACTTCTGTGACCTAGTACTTTTCCATTAGTATATATGAATCTCAGTTTCCTCAACAGTAAAAGAAATAAAACAGAAAAATCTCCTTCATGGGATAATTGATATGCAAAGTTGACAGAAGAAAATACAAGATGAAAGGGAATGTTTAATCCAGTTTGACTATAATAATTATCATTTAATGTGTTTAGAAGAGAGAATATTTAGATGGCAGGTATCCTTCTGATATTGGATGTTGAATCTTACCCAAGTTGCAAACCCTTCTCTATTTTAGGACATGTTTGTTAAAATAGTTGCAGTCTATATTTAAAGTCAAATTATCTAGGTTCAAGTACTGAATCCCAGGTCTTTGAGTAAGAGCAAGTATTATATAATGTAAAAGTAATACAGTAAGTTTGAAAGAAAATCTTCCACAAAGTATGATTAATTTATAATAAAGTTATCTCCATTTCTTGTTTTGATTGCTGTGTATCATGGTTCAGTCCTATGATTCTCTAGCTTTTGCCTGATTTATATCAAATCCTCTGTAGGATTTCAGAGGATACGTGAAGGAAGGCCAATGAGGCTTTTATTTCTGGTGAAAAAGATTCATTGGTCAGAATTATAACCTGAAAGAGAAATCTCAGTAAAGTTTGGAGCCTGATTTGAGATTAATAAAGAGCTATTTATATTTTTTGGACAATATTGAGGGAAACAAAAGAGAACTTGTGCAGTACCCCAAGATGGCAGGGGCTGGAAAATTTGCCACACCTATACCTGCAGGTGCATGAGAAGGGAGTAGTTATCAGAATTCATACATATGGCTGTGTGAAGACGGTCACCACACAGGTGCTGTGAATCTGGCCAGATTACAGGGCCAAGAAGCCATAAACCAGCTGGCAGAAAGCAAAGGGGATTGTTCTCTTTCTATGGTTACCCTCCCTATATCCAGAGGCACACGAGGATGTTCTTGGGAAATGAACACGGAGATAAAGATTGGCATACAGTAAATTTCATGGGAATGCTCAAGTTCCACAGAACTAGGAACAAAGAAAACAAAATTAGATGCATGGAGTTGAACTGTAGTACAGTCACAACTGAGGTCTCAGCTGCTCCTTTGAGGAGTTCTAGAGCTAGGGTGGCTCTGCAGAGCTGTCCCACATTGAAAGAATTTGCCTTTTTTTGTGGACTGACATGGAGGATTCAGTGGCTCTGGAATGCCCCTAGGAAGGGAGCATGACCTTTGGCTAGGCAGTTTTCTTCAATCCACAGCAATTTCTTGGGGAAGCCTTGCATTATAGCTGCCGTATACTAATACACCTAACAGCTGGGGTAAAGGATTCTTCAGTTCTGAAGGGGTAAGAGAAATCTGCAAAGCACAGAATAAAATATAGTACACTCTATGAGCCATTATCAATCAGAAGTCAGAAGCAATCCTAACAGATTGGCCTCCTATAATGGCAAACAGGTAGCTCATATGTTGGGGGCACACAGAAGAGCTCTAGCATCAAGGACCAATTCATCATAAATACGCTTTTCGTTTTTAGAAATTATGTTTCAAGCAGAAAATTGCAAGGCTTTTTCAGAAGCTGTCCACAAAGTTAAGTTTGGCATGAGGAGCAAAACATGGCTGGAAGCAGCCCTAACTTTGGCTTTAAAGGAACACTTACTGTGTTCCCATAAAACCGTTTATCCTAAATTGAAAACCTGGAATGAAATCAAAAGAGATTTAAGTTGTGATGGAATGCACAAATTCCCCATATAGGACATTGGATTGGTGATGAAAGGGACATCCCATTATAACACAGTATCCTCTAGGGTCAGCTAAGTCTTTATAAATAGCTCCTCTTGAAAAATTTCAATATTTTCCTTTCCCAAATGTGCCATTGCTCTGGCAAAGTCATTTGGCCATTTGGGGAGGAAATGGTATTTAGTAATCATATTTATTTATATTTGCATTACATGGTTCATCCTGCAGGAGACCTGGAGTTCCTTTCATTTCTACTATTCATAGACTGAAAAATTGATTCAAAAAAGGAAACCAGGTGATAGAAAAGGATTATTCTCCACAATGATGGCTGGCACCATTTTTCTGCTCCCCAATCTTTATATTTTCTTTATATGTTCTGGTTCTATAATCAAGCAACATCTTCATGGCTGCCTGTACTTATATGTATATATATCTCATCCTAGGAGTTTCAGTATCCATTAGCTCTAGTTCTATTGGTTAAAACTCCACTGATCATTTAAAAAATATGTTCACCTTGCCTCTGAAGTTCATGTGAACCTACATGGTCCCTGTTATTCTAGAATACTTTCACCTCCACTTATGTATGGAGCTCTGTTACAAAGCAGCAGCTTTTTATCATCAGTCCGGGCCAAAATGTGCAACCACCTATGAGCTTCTTGATGATGTGAGAAATTTCCTTGATGGTGTATTCCATTACACTCTTGTTTCCTTGAAATTGTGGTTAGCTCACCTTGCATAATAAATCAGCTCCAACTCACCTTCCACTCTTAGGTTTCTAAACTCTTATTCAACAGTGTTCCATGACTCATCAGGCATTGCTATCTTATATACTGAAGGTTTTTATTTTCTCAAGACTTCAAAGAGCCATCTCAGCATCATATAAGGATGATCTCCAGAAATACTTGCCTGGCAGCTAAGTCCAGATTTAAGAAAAAATTTCTTTCTGTGAGGGGATTGGGGCCTTCTGCTAGCCAAGAGGTTGCAATCAGGGTTGCATTCTATTGTGGCCCTAAGCTAAGTATAGGATACATGCTGATGCTGTGAATCCAGACTCATTTGCAATTACAATACTCTAACAGTAAATATTTGGGCCTGAATTTATCAGCAGACTGTCCTTTTGCTGTAGGAGTCAAAGATCTCTTCAATAAAGTTATCAAGTTGATGGTGGTGACTGACCTCTCTTCCTTCAAAATTACTACTTGCAATTAAGGCCAAAATATTATACAAACCATATAATTGCCATTGTTCTGGATCAGTTCATCTGTTCATACTACATGAGAGTCTCAGTAAATGTAATGCTACAGCATAACCAGAGTTCTCACACTCCTCATTTTTGCTGGCCAGCAAAAGATACAATTACAGATTCTTAGCTGAAGGGTCAGCTTCCTAGGACCACTTCTGTACACATTATCTTAAGTTGACTTTCTTCACAAGCAGACCTTAAGTACAAGCAGTTTATTGAGCCTATCAACTCAGGACATGCCAGGAAGGAGTGAGATAGTGACATAGGGAAATTAAGGATGCCTGGAAAAGCATAATATTGCACATGTAACTACTATGATAATCTCAAAATCACTGTGGATTTGTGGGAAATAAAACATTTGCCTCAAAATTTCCTTTGCAATGAAAACTATTAAAAACTATTGAGGTGTTGGTGATGGGGGGATGCATGGGAAGGGGTTCACCTGGGGCATGCCTCTAAGGCGTATAAATGTATTCAAGTGTTCATGGGGCTTTGTCACAGTGGGTGGAGATCCACAAATAACCAAAAAATGATCAAATTCTTACCTTGGTGAGTTCCACTACATTTTCAAATGTGACAGCAAGAATCCCCTGAGTACAGGGTCAGTGCCTAGTGAAGAAGGATGAACCATTGCTCTGGGCCCTTGATATTGATGATTATACTGATGAAACTTTTCTTTGAAGTTGAAACTTAGCCTACTATTATATGTTACCTAAGAGTTGCCTTCTGAGGGCCCCCTTGTTGCTCAAATGTGGCCTCTCTCTAAACCAAACTCAGCATATAAATTCACGACCTTTCCCCGACATGGGGTATGACTCCTAGGTTGAGCCTCCCTGGCACCAAGGGATTACTACCAAGCATCAGCTAGCAATGAACCTGGAAAATGACCCTGACAATAAAGGGGAAATGGTAAATACAAATGAGTTCTTATAACTAAGAGATTTCAAAGAGAGTTGGGAGGTCATTCTAGAGGTTATGCTTAGGCACATCTCAGCAGGATCTCATTGACTGACAGTAAATATTACCTCGTGTAGCAGGTCTCCTGAGGGCTCTAGGGATATCTAGACACTATAGGCAGGGCAGACAGCTCAGGAGTTTGGTGCCCTACCACTGGGCTTTACCTTGGAATTTATATTCCCCAGTGTGATGGAGTTGGAAATATTTGTGGTTTCCCTTTACATAGCTCTTCCGCACTTTCTATTTGAACCCATAGTTAGGACTATACTTGATAGGTGTATGTCCAAGAGACTTAAATCTTTGGTTCATCCATGTGCCAGTTGGGCCCTGAATCTCAGAAGGGTTGCAACACTTTCTCTCCAGTTCATTTCACTCACCCAGGACAAGTGACAAAGTTGATGATGGACAAAAGCCTTCCCAAGGAACATAGGGAGTCTGCAACTGCAAGCAAGATAGTGCCATCCATCTGCCCCATGAGATCTATGTACCATCTCAATTAGAGCAGAGTGGGCATCACTCTCCCAAAATCCTCAAGATTGTGGAATGAACAATGGACTAATGTAGACTTACTGCTATTCTAGCAATGGAAGAACTTTATCATTGATGTGGAGGCAGTGGCCACCAGAGTTTCTGAGGAGAGAGAGAGGGAAAATAGGTGTAATATGGAGGCATTTTCAGAACATTGGAATTGTCTTGTGTGATATTGCAGTAATGGATATAGGCCATTATATATTTTGTCATAACTTACAAAATGGTGTGGGGTAAAGTGTAAACTATAATGCCAGGTATAATCCATGGTTAGTGGCAATGCTTTGATAGTGTTTATCAATGGGAACAAATGTAACATGCTAATGAAGGATGTTGTTAATGTGGAAAAGTGCTGGAGGGATAAGAAGTGGGACATATGGGAATGCCCATATTTTTATATAAATTTATGTAATCAAAAGTTTCTTCAAAATTAATTAATTACTTTAAAAATTAAAAATAAAATCACTTTCAGCTAACAACAACAAAAATTATTGGGGTTGTTTTGCTTTGGAATGATATTTCATTCTATGAGCACTATTCCTCTCACTCCTAATTTTGTTTATGTATACGTAAAAATTCATAATTGTATACATTTTCTACAAAATTTCAGTTTTTTTACTACATATAGGAAAAAGATGCATGTATTTCATCTATGACATTGTCCATATTTTAAGCTCATAATATAAAGGATGTTCAGAGTGCAATTGTCATACATTTTGAGAGTATGCAAATTAAATTGACCAGAGAAGAGTATATAATTAGAACAACTATTTGAAAAGTTATGATGAAATGATTTCCCTCTATTTCTTGTTCTTTCTTTTCTTTTACCCATAAATCATGCAATGGAAACAGCAACAAAATCTGCAGCTGAATTTGGCTGTCACTCTCAGAATGCTTAGAGTAAAGTAGTAATAAGTAATAAAATATCCCAAACACTGAACATAGGGCAATTTTAGGGCAAAAGAATCTATGTACATTTGTGAAATCAACAACATGACATCATTAGACATCTCCTGGAACAATCTCCGCAGAGATTCAGAGTATATAAGGATGAATTCCACTTGATTAGAATTCTGGAGAACAGTAGCTACAGGAGGGCTGCACAATTGCTAAATTACAGAAAAAGGAAACTAACAATTTGGAACCTTCCATTCCATACTGACTGGAAATCCTTCCCTTTCCCTCATTTAGTACCATGCAAAGCTTGGGAGTTACCTAGAGGCAGAAGCCTAGGTTCCTCCTAGCTGGAACACAGACTTTAGGGGGACTTGCAAGACTGAATTAGAACCCCACAAATGTACAGGCAAAGAGATGCAAGAGTGCAGAAACCCATGGCAGAACCAAAGCTCCTGAGGAGTAATGCATACAAATGAGACAACAGGAAGGAAAAATAGAGAAAAAACTGTAGCAGAATAGTGGTGGCCAAGTGCTGCACTCACTCAATCCAGTTACTGTCAGTGGGACCCCATAAATGCTAAACAGACATTTCAGGAATGCCACAAGTATTAGATTAAACCAGTTGGCTCCCCCATCTCCCCATGTTGGGATAATCTAATGGGGAGGAAAATATGGACAGAAAGGTCTGAAAGAGGGAGAGAGAGAGAGAGAGAGAAAGTGTCAAACTGAACTGCTCTAAGACTATAGGGTCCAAGAACTGAAAAGTATAAAGAAAACACAGCAGTGAGTGAGGGAGATAATGTAAACAAATCATGGGTGCTGAGGAGCAAATTACATACAAAAACAAACAGAACAGACCAAATTTCCAGGAGAAGGAATAGAGAAAAGAAAGATTTCTCCAGGAGGTGATGCAATTACACAAAAAGTGAAATCTTAGAAATGTAACACATATTGAGGGCAAGAATCAGATGAAAAAGTGCTAAACAAATTTGATCAGTTAACCTCAAGCTTTTGTAAATGTACAAAAAAAGTTAGACTGTCAAAGAAAAGCCATAACACAAAGCCAATAAAAAGAAATCCCTAGACAAGAGGGAGAAACAGATCTTCAGAGTTAACTCATCAAGATAATCAGATACTTAGACATCAGCAAAAAATTACAAGCCATATTAAGAAACAGGAAGATATGGCTCAGTGAAAGGAGGAAATTTAAACTTCAGAGGAGATGCAGAACTTGAAACAACTAATTAAAGAAGTTCGAACAAATGTCATAAATCAATACCAGGAAACGTCTGAAAATTTGCATTTGATATTTTGAAGTTATTTATGAATTCCAAAAAGAGAAAAATTAGGTTTGTAAACTAAGCTTTCATCTGGGTGCAGTATCCTTTGATTATATTAAATTCAGTTGAGAGGCCTTTGAGTGGAGGCTGAACAACACACTGCTAAATAATCAGTGGATCAAAAAAGAAATTTTAAATGAAATTAGTATATAGATTGAGATGAATGGAAACGACAACACAACTTAACAAAACTTATGGGATACTGCAAAGGCAGCCCTGAGAGGGAAATTTATAGCCCTAAATGCCTATATTTTTTAAAAAGAAAAGGAGAGCTAAAATCAAAGATCTAAATGAACATCTAGAGAAACTAGAAAAAGAACAGCAAACCACTTCCAAAGCAAGCAGAAAGAAAGAACTAATAAGGTTTGAAGCAGAAATAAATGAAAATGAAATGAAAAAAATATAGAGAAAATCAAACTTGAGTTGGACTCTGAAAGGCCTTGTTACTGTAAGCTTCTACCCCAAATAAATAGCCTTTATAAAAGCTGACAGATTTCTGGTACTTTGCATCAGCAATGCTTTTGGCTGAGTAATACTGAATTTGGTAAAAAGAGAGTGGAGTAGGGCTTTTGCAATTACCAAAATTCTGGAACAGTTTTATAAATGGGTAAGGGGTATTTTTTGGAGGAATTAAGAGGTGCTCGATAGACTGCTTTGAAGAAACTATTGGTAGAAATATGGAGCCTAAAGTGATTTCTGATAAGGCCTTAGGAGGAAAACTATTATTGAAAACTAGAGGAAACACGATCCATATTTTGAAGTTGCAGAGAACTTATCAAGATTAACTTCTGATGTTTTATGGAAGGTAGAATTTGAAAATGGTGTGCCTGGACATTTATCTAAGGAACTTTCCAAATAAACTTGGAGAATCCAGTTTGACTTCTCCTTGAAGCTTATAGAAAAATAATCAGTGAAAGAGAAAAGCCAAGAACTGAATTGTTGGGCATCATGAAAATAGAAACAGATTCTGGAAATTCAAAGCCTCTGGAAATCAAGCACCCAGTCAAAAGTGTCCCACTGAGAACTTAACTAAACTTAGAACTTGTAAATCAGGATTGAAAATGCAGTTATCTATGAAAGACTTTGTGGAAAGTGTTATTGTCTGATGGCGTTTTCCCCTGATTCCTGCATGCTAAACCAACAAGCTTGTTTCAAGAGCTGTATGAACAAAACTACTGTCCGTCTGGAATAAAAGGGATGTGGAAGAGAGCTATGGAAGGCAAAACAGCTTTAAGAAGAAAACCATGGAAGCTCAGGTCTGGAATTAAGACACCTCCTTGGGCCAAGAGAAAGACCCCACCTATGTGTGCAGAGAGAGTGAGCTTTCCTCAGCATTTGAAGATGGTGGATGATGCTCCATAATGCTGTTCAGGGAGAGTTTTGCTGCCCCCCACTACAGAGAGGATGGATTACACTCCTCAAGGGTTGGGAAGAATAAGGTCAACATCCTGTAGGTCTGAGAGGGGTTGACCTGACCTCCATAGATTAGGGAAGGCTAGGTTGTCAACTCATTGCTAAGTCATTGCTCTGAGAGGGTTGGGCCTATAGGCTGGAGATTAGGGAGAATTTTGCAGCACTCTCACTGTTCTAAAGGGGTTGATACTCTACCCCAAATATTGGGTAAAATGTGGCCAACACCCCAATGTTCTTGGAGGATATGGTCTGGAGCTCAGTCACCACCTAAATGCTTGAAGAGAATGGAACCAAGAAAATAGCCACTGGGCAAGCCTATGGAAAGTCTGGGTCCCCATGAAGCCCCAGATAGAAGATACGATCATCTTGAGAATGACTCTTAGGTTTTGAAGTGTAATGAAGTATGCCCTGCAGGTTTATGGAACTGTAGGGGACCCATGACTCATGTTTTCCTCTAAATTCTCCTCATGGTAATGCAAATGTTTATCCTTTGTCTGTTACTTTGTATATTGGAAACAGATAAATTGTTCAGTAAGATTCACAAGTCTACAGTCAGAGAGGAATTTGCCCTGAGAGAAACTATTTCCTTAAACTGATCATGATTTTATTTTATAATTAGCATTGTTACTGACTTAAGGGTGTTTTTTTTTTAAAATATTGTAATATCTTTTTGGAATTCAGAGGATGGAGTATGGCAGTATGATATTATTTATGAATTCCAAAAAAAATATTGATTATGTTTGCAAACTGGTCTGTTTCTCTGGATGAGATAACCCTTTAATGGCATTAGATTCAGCTGAGATGTCTGATTAAATTATGTTGAGATCAGGTCTTTGATTTAACCAGGTCATTAGAGTGTGACTCAGCATTGAGCCCCAGCCCCCTTGGTAAGCTGATAAAACAGACTCTCACACAGAAGTAGATGATAGGGAAGATCCATAAAGGATCATACAGATCAGGAAGATAGTTGAGCCTGATAGTTTACAGCTGACCTTGGGAAGTGAACAGAGCAGCTGAGTCTAGAAAGAAACAAACCCTGGGGAGAGAGATGAGCCTTATGCCCACCTATAGCTGAGACTGGAAGAAACTGGGTCCATGCAGCCTTAAGATAAAGAAGGAAGGGTGAACTCACAGACATAGCCTGTCATCTTGCTTCAACATGTGGCAAATGAATGGGTGACAAAGTACCACTTATGGTACCTTGAGTTGGACTTATTAAGGGCTTGTGACTGAAAGCTTCTACCTCAAATAAAAACCCTTTATAAAAGCCAACAGATTTCTAGTACTTTGCACTACCACCACTTCTGACTGACTAATACTGTGTCCCATAAAGAGAAGAAAATGGAAAAGGGGCAGAAAGAAAATTTGAGGAAATAATGACGAAAAACTCCCCAACCCTTATGAAATATATAAATATCAATATGCAAGAAGGAGAACACACCAAAAACAGAATAAATCCAAATACACCTACCCTAAGACCCTTACTATTCAAAATGACAAATAGTAGAGATAAAGAAAGGATCCTGAAAGCAGCAAGAGGAAAGCAAAGCATCATGTACAAGGGAAACGCAATAAGATTAAGTACCTACCTCTCTTCAGAAACCCTGGTGGTGAGAAAAAAATGGTATGATGTATTTAAGATATTGAAAGAGAAAAACTGCCAGGAAATAATTCTATATCCAGCAAAAATGGCTTTCCAAAATGAGGCTAATTTCAAAGTCTTCACAGACAAACAAAAACTGATAGAATATATTACCAAAACACCATAATTACAAGAGATACTGTAGCAGTTTGGCATTTTGATATAGTTATAAATTCCAAAAATAGATATTGGATTATGCTTGTAAACTGGTCTGTTTATCTGGGAATGATTAAGTCATGATTAGGGCTTTCATTGGGCCATGTCAGTAGGATGTTGAGCCCTACACCTTGGTGGGGGGGTGTCTCAAAGATAAAAGACATGGCAAAGGACAGAGTTGGAGCTTTTGAGTTGGAGTTCTGATGTGGAGTCTTGAGCTGGAGCCCCAGGAAGTAAGCACACAGAAAAGCTTGCTTTTGAGGAAGGAGAGAAGGCCCCGGGAAAAGAGATGAGCCATTCACCTGATAGTTCACAGTTGGCCTTGTGAAGAGAGGCAAAGCCTAGAGAACTTCATAGCCTACAGCTAGCCTTGTATAGGAAACAGAGGAGCTGAGACCGGAGAGAAAAGGAGCCCGGGGAAGAGAGGAACCCAAGAAGCCTGAACCCTTGGCAGACATTGGCAGCCATCTTGCCCAACACGTGGCAGTTGACTTAGGTGAGTGAAGAAACTTACCTTATGCTTTATTGCCTGGTGCTGTAAATACCCTTTATGAAAACCAACTGATTTCTGGTATTTTGTATCAGCACCCCTTTGGATGACTAATACAGATACTAAAGGGAGTGCTGCAGACTGAAAGGAAATATCAAAGACAAGAGATTTGGAGAAAAGTGTTGAAAAGAAGATTATTAGGAGGATAAACTAAGGGGTAAGAAGGCACACAATAGAACACTATGACAAGAGAGAGCAAAAGGACAAAATAGATGAAGTAAGTAATGCCATTACAACAGTAACATTGAATTTTAATGGATTAAATTCCCCAATCAAAAGACATAGATTGTTAGAATGGATAAAAAAATATGAACCTTCTATATGTTGTCTACAACAGACCCACCTCAGATGTAAGGACACACAACCAGGTTAGATGTGAAAGGTTGGAAAAAGGTATTCCCCGCAAAGTGCAAACAAAAAAGAACTGGAGTAGTGATACTAATATTGGATACAATAGATTTCAAATGCAAAACATTATAAGGGATGAAGAAGGTACTTATATATTAATGAAAGGGACACTTCACCAAGAAGAAATAAATATACTAAATATTTATGTACCTAAACTGAGTGCCCAAAGATACCTGAGGCACACACTGGCAAAACTGAAGGGAGAAGTAGATGTGTCTACAATAATATTTGGAGACGTCAATACAAAAATCTCAGTATTAGATAGAACATCTGGACAGAAGATAAATAAAAATCAGAGAACTTTAATCATATGATAAATGCATTAAACCCATGAGCTCTAGAGCATTAGATCCCAAAATAGCAGGATATACTTTCTTTTTACATGCTCGTGGATCCTTCTACAAGATAAACCATATGTTGGGTCATAAGACAAGTCTCAATAAATTTAAAAAGTTTGAAATGATGTGAACACTTTCTCTGATCATAACCAAATGAAGCTGGACATCAATAATGGATGGAAATAAGGAAAATTCATAAATATATGGGGATTAAACAACACCCTCTTAAAAATCAGTGAGTCAAAGAAAATACTGCAAGAGAATACACCAAATATCTTGAGATGAATGAAAATGCATTCAAAACATATCAAAATCTATGGGACACTGTGTTGTATGAAAGGAAAGAAGGTTAGCACTCCCCTTGACAAGGATGGTAAAGGCCCTAAGGCCTGTACAACATGCATATGGTTAAGATATTGTCACTTACTTCATGGCATCTAACCACTTTAAAAAGTATACTAATGGGACACTGCAAAGGGAGGGCTGAGAGGGTAATTTATAGTCACCAATGCTTAATTGAAAAAATAAAAGAAAGAGCTAAAATTGCTAACTGCACACCTGGAGGAAAAAGGAAAAGAACAGAAAACTAATCCCAAACCATGCCAAAGGAAAGAAATAGTAAAGATACGAGAAGAAATAAATGTAATTGAGAACAAAAAACAAGAGAGAGAATAATAAAAACCAAAGGCTAGTTCTTTGAGAAGATCAACAAAATTGACAAATCCTTAGCTGGACTGACAAAGAAAAAAAGAAATGATGCCACAGAAATAAGACAGATCATAAGAGGAAATTATGAACAACTGTATGTCAAATAACTAGACAATGTAAAGGAGATGGACAAATTTCTAGAAACACACAAACCACCTCACTGACCCTAGAAGAAATAGAAGATCTCGACAAAACAATCTCAAGTGAAGAGACTGAAACAGTCATCAAAAACCTCCCAGAGATGAAAAGCCCATGACCAGATGGCTGTACAAATGAATTTTGCCAATCTTTCAAAGACGATCTAATACTAATCTTGCTCAAAGTCTTCCAAAATACTGAACAGGAAAGAAGGCTACCAAACTCATTCTTTGAAGCAAACATCACCCTAACACCAAAACCAGATAAAGATACTAAAAAAAAAAAAAAAATTACAGACCAATATTTCTAACGACTATAAATGCAAAAATTCTCAAGAAAATACTTGCAAAAAGATCTGAAAACATTAAAAGAAGTATTCACCACAATCAAGGGCATGTAGATATAGACCATCACATCTACAGTCAAGTGATTTTTGACAAGGTTAGGGTGGTTCGACATAAGAAAATCATTTATGTTAATAAGCTATATTGATAAATTGAAGAAGAAAAATCACATGATCCTCTCGATTGATGCAGAAAAGATATTTGACAAAATACAGCACCCTTTCTTGATGAAAACCTTCAAAAGATAGGAATAGAAGGAAACTTTCTCAATATGGTAAAGTGCTCATATACAAAACCTACAGCTAGCATTATACTGAATGGTGAAAGACTGAAAGCTTTCCCGCTAAGCTCAAGAACAAGACAAGGATGTCTACTGTCACTATTGCTATTCAATATTGTGCTAGAGGTTCTAGCTAGTGCAATAAGGCTAGATAAAGAAATAAAGGGCACCCACATAGGAAAGGAAGAAGTAAAACTTTCACTATTTTCTGATGGTATGATCCCATACCTATACTTTCCTGAAAAAAAAAAAAACACTAATAGATGAGTTCAACAAAGTGGCAATCACGGGATTAATATGCAAAAATCAATAGCGTTTCTATACACTATGAATGTGGAATCTGAAGAGGAAATCAGAAAAAAAAAATCAATTTGTAATAGCAACTAAAACAATCAAATATTTAGGGTAAACTTAACCAAGGACATAGAGGACCTGTATTCAGAAAATGGCAAAATATTGCTTAAAGTACCAAAAAAAGACTTAAATAAATTGAAGAACATTCCATGTCCATGGATTAGAAGAATAAATATCGTTAAGATGTCAAATCTACCCAAATTGATTTACCGATTCAATGCAATCTCAATAAAAATTCCAACAGTCACTTCCAGACTTGAAAGCATATTACTTAACTACAGTGGTAAAATCAGCATGATGTTGGCATAAAGGCAGACACAGTGACAAGTGGAACTGAATCAAGAACTCAGAATTAGACCCATACATCTACAGTCAAGTGATTGTTGACAATGCTGTCAAGTCCTCTCAGCTGAGCCAGAACAATCTATTTAACAAATGGTGTTGGATGAACTGGATATTCATATTGAAAACAAAGAAGACCCATACCTCACACCTTATACAAAAATTAATGCAAAATGGATCAAGGACCTAAATATAAAAGAGACAACCATAAAACTCCTAGAAGAAAATGTATGAAGGCATCTTCAAGATCTTTTGGTAAGGGATAGTTTCTTAAACCTTACATCCAAAGCACGAGCAACAAAAGAAAAAAAAAAAAGAATAGATAAATGGGACCTCCTCAAAGTTAAACACTTTTGCACCTCAAGGGACTTTGTCAAATGGGTGAAAAGGCAGCCAATTCATTGAGAGTAAATATTTGGCAATCTCTATCCAATAAGGGTTTAATATCCATGATATATAAAGAGATCGTGTATAAACAATAAAAAGAGAAACTACCTGATTAAAAAAAGGGCAAAAGCCTTGAAAAGACAGTTATTCAAAGAAGAAATACAAATGGCAAAGAAACACATGAAAAAATGTTCAACATCACTAGTGATCAGGGAAAGGCAAATCAAAACTACAATGAGCTATCATTTCACACCTATTAGAATGGCCACTCTTAAAAGTCGAAAATTGTAAATGTTGGAAAGGATATGGAAAGATAGGAATGCTTATTCGCTCTTGCTGAGAATGTAGAATGGTACAGCCACTGTGGATGTCTGTTTGGCATTTCCTAAGGAAGTTGAGTATGGACTTGCCATGTGACCCAACAATACCTTTGCAAGGTGTATACCCAGAACTGAGAACACTGACATGAATAGACATCAGCACACCTATGAACATAGCAGCATTATTCATGGCAATCCAAAGTTGGAAACAACCTAGGTGTCCATCCACTGATGAATGGATTAACAAATTGTGGTATATACAGATGAAAGAATGTTATGCAGTGGTAAGAGGAAATGAAGTCGTGAATTATATGACAGTGTGGATGAACCTGGAGGATACTATGTTGATAGAAGCAAACCAGACATAAAAGGAAAAATACTGTATGATTGTACTATTGTGAACTAAAAATATATTTTGTATACTCATCTAGTTAATAATTAGAATAGAAAATAGAAGGAGGGTAGGGAATGGAAATCTGTGGGTAAATCTCTGCAGAATTGGTAAAAAGTTTGTGTAAGTCTTTGCAAATGAATAGAAATGATGAAAGCATATCATGGTGTTTTAACTAGCATTACTGTTGTATGGGTATGGCTGTTGTTGAAGGGGAAAGTCTAAAGTCATGTATATTACTAGAAGGAAAGTGAAAAACTGTGATATGGGACTGTATAAGTTAGTAAAACCTCATGTAAAACACGAATATGGGTGATATTGTATATATAAGACTGTTTTTACAAATTATAAATACAAATATACTAGTGAAAAGGATAAAGAATAGTAGCTATGTAGGGCAGGGGAAGCACAGAGAGATTGAGAGATGATGAGTTTTTGTTTGTTGTTTATTATCATTATTGGAATAATGAAAGTGCTTCTTAGAGATTGAAGTGATAAATCCACAAATATCTGATTACACAGAATGCCATTGATTGTACACTTTGGATGGATTTATGCTTCATTAATATGCATCAATAAAATTGATTTATTAAAAAAAATTAAAAGATGAAGATTTCTTTAGAAGATGCCTAGTCATTTCACTCACATTAAGCAGACAGAGAATGTAATGAGTGCTGCTTGTGCCAGGTTTGGGAATAAGTGCTGGCTTTGTAAATATGGTATTGAAAGTCGCACACTCCAGCCTCAATCCACTCTTACCACTCTTCCACCTACACAGACCTCCATAGCAATCTCAGACTAGCTTTTGGTTTTTACCACCACTTAAATACATATAGGTCATAAATATACATAACCAGCCTCAAACTTACCCCTGAACTCCAGGCTAGACTACCAAAAATGCCTGGCAGTACCCTCAACAAGTTAAAAATAAGGAGCACCCATTTTTCAAGTACATTCTTTATTCCATGCACCCTTTAAACCATTATCTCCCTTAAACAACATTAACCTATGATGTAAATATAAATCAATTTAAAGATGAGACTCAGCTTTAGAAAAGTTGGCATCTTGTCTAAAAATCGCTTTCCTAGTAAGAGTGGCAAAGTCATGATTCAAACTACTTTCCATCTCTACCCAAAGCCATGCCCTTCATGCATTTGCCAGGTAAAAGAGGGTTTGCCAGGCAAAGATGGCAGTAGGGAGCAGGGAGAAGAGATTGTCTGAGTCAGAGGGAACAGCACTTGAAAAGACCAGGGTGTCTGAGTGCCCAAGAAAAGCTTAGGGTGCTCCATTTGAAGTTGGAAAGACCAGGAGGAGCAGGCTCTGCTGGGGCTCTGCAAGCATTTTAAACGATTTGGACTTTCCTAAGAGCAATGAAATGCAGCTGAAGGGCTCTAAGCAAGGGAATGATAGGATGGGTTTCTGTTTTTCAAGTACAGGCTGCTGAATAGAGAAGGGATTAGAGGGGACAAAGAGCAGATATGAGGACACCAACTCAGAAGCTATTCCATTAGCAGATGAATGAAGAGAGTGATTTATAAAAAATATTGGCAATACAGGTGGAGATAAGTCAGCAAGTTGAAATGATACTTAGAAGGCAGAATTGACAGGTCCAGAAACATGTCAAAAAGAGAAGAAGGAAGGAACCAAAGATAGATCCTATGTTTCTGACTAAGCATCTGAGCAGATAGTAGTGCTGTACCTTGAAAGACGGGTGAAAAGTTTTGTGGATGCATTCAGCTCAATGTACCTCTGGGGCAAGTGGGTGGAAAGGGGTAGTAGGTAGTCTGGACTGGAAATTTTTATTTGAGAGCCATCTCCATAAATGCAGCATTCAAAGTCATGGGAGTAGATGAGATCTCTGTAAGGAGCATGCAGACTGGCAGAAAAGGGTGCTCCTTTGGTATCAAGGAGTATTTAAAATTCGGGCAGTTGGAAAAAAAATAATAAAACCTAGGGCAAAGAGGACCCCACAGAAGGCTGGGAAGAGTGCTAGCCTTCCTGCTCTGTCAAGCCAACAGCAGGGAGCATTTCAAGGGGTGAAGGTGGGAGACTAACCAACTCTTAAGATAAGGGCTGAAAATAGCCATTTATTTTATCACCATGTGCAATTTACAGCATTTTTGGATAATGTGCTTTGTGTTTGCATAAACAGGG
>JAQZBX010009150.1:0-46650 GCA_029593785.1 Cabassous unicinctus
CTTCTTGGGTTCCTCTCTTCCCAGGGCTCCATTTCTCTCTGGGCTCAGCTCCTCTGTTTCCTCCACAGGGTCAGCTGTAGACTGTGAGGCTCTCTAGGCTTTGCCTGTCTCCACAAGACCAGCTGTGAACTGTTAGGCAAATGGCTCATCTCTTTTCCTGGAGCCTTCTCTCCTTCCTCATGACCAAGGTCCTCTGTGTGCTTACTTCCCTGGGTTCCAGCATTAAAACTCCAACATCAGAACTCCAACATCAAAACTCCAACTTTGTCCTTTACCATGTCTTCTATCTTTGATTCCCCACCCACCAAAGGGCAGAGCTCAAAGCCCTACTGACATGGCCTAATCATAACTTAATCATGTCCAGATGAACAGACCAGTTTACAAGCATAATCCAATATCTATTTTTAGAATTCATAACTCTGTCAAACTGCCACAGTTATAAATTTCCCTCTCTGCATCCCATAAATTTTTTTTTAACAAATCAATTCTATTGATACTTATTAATAAAACCCATAAGTTTTGATATGGTGTGTTCTTGTTTTCATTCATCTTGAGATGTGCTTTATTGATTTTCCTTAAAATTTCTTCCTTGACCCACTGTTTAGGAGTGTGTTATTTAACTTCCATATATTTGTGGATTTTCCAGTTCTCTGCCTGTTTGTAATTTTCAGCTTCGTTCCGTTATGGTCAGAGATGATACTTTGTATAATCTTAATCTTTTTAGATTTATTGAGACTTGTTTTGTCATCTATCCTGGAGAACAATCCATTTAAATTTGAGAAAAAATGCATATCCCATTGTTTTTGGTTCAGTGTTCTGTATATATCTGTTAGGTCTAGTTCATTTATCATATTATTCAAGTTCTCTGTTTCTTTATTGATATTCTGTCTAGTTGTCCTTTCTATTGATGAGAGTGCTATATTGAAGTTTCCAACTATTATTGTAGAGATGTCTATTTCTCCCTTCACTTTTGCCAGTGTTTGCCTCATGTATTTTGGAGCAAATAATATGATTGTTATTTCTTCTTGATGGGATTTTCCCTTTTATTAATATATGGTGTTCCTCTTTGTCTCTTTTAACAGCTTTTGACTTACAGCCTATTTTGCCTGATATTAATTAACTTCCTCAGCTCTCTCTTTTATACTATTTGCATGGAATATTTCCATCCTTTCACCTCAGCCTATTTGTGTCTTTGGGTATAAGGTGAGTCTCTTGTAAACAGCATATAGTTGGATCATGCTTTTTCATCCATTCTGCAAATTTGTGCCTTTTAATTGGGGAATTTAATCCATTAACATTCAGTGTTATTACTGTTAAGGAAGTAGTTACTTCAACCATTTTGTTCTTTGGTTTTTACATGTCATATCTTTTTTTGTCTCTCTTTTTCTTTATTGCAAACTTCTTTTCTGTATAATTGATATTTTGTAATGTATCTGATTGATCCCTGTCTCATTTCTGTTTCTGCATAATCTTAAAAATACTTTCTTTGTGGTTACCCTGGGGTTTGGGTTACACAACCTATATTTATTAGCTACTAATTTGAAAATATACCAACTTAGCTTCAATAGCATATACATTGTCTGCTACCAAAGCCCTCTCTTTTCCCTCTTTATGTTGTTTTTGTCCCACATTATCTCTTTTTATTTTGTGTGTCCATTATCAGGAAATATGCCTTTTTCTTATTCAATTGTATTCTGACTCTTATAGGAATTAAAGAGTAGAGTTGCATATTGAACATACAGTACTATTGAGTTTAGCCTTTATCCTTTTAGTTACTGTGTCAGTTTGAATTTGGCAACTCCCAAAAAGAGAATGATTATGTTTTAAACTAATCTATTCCTGTGAGTGTGATACCATTTGATTGCATTAAATTCGGTTGAAGGACCTTTGATTAGTTTACTTGATGAGATTGCTTTTGGGCTTTTGATTGGACTATATCAGTGGGGTGTGATTTATGTTGAGTCTCTTTCCTCTTGCTGAGTCGGATAAAAGTGGAGACAGAGAGACACAGGAAAAGGAAGCTACCATTTTTTACTCTGCCATTTGAAAGAGTACTAGAAGATCGCTTAAGCACAAAGTCCCCAAGAGCCCGGGACCATGGAGGAGCTCAAGAGGAGACAAGCCCTTCTATATGACTGATAGCTTATAGCTGAACTTGGGAAGAAAGTGGAGCAACTGAGACTGATATAGGGAGCCCGGAAAGAGACAAGCCCTATACCTGGTTGCTCTCAGCTGAGCTCAAACCTCAGCAGAGAACAGCAGCTATTTTGCTTCAAGATGTGGCAGCTTGGGCTTTTCATGGCCTTGGAACCGAAAGCTTTGACCCCAAATAATCCTCTCTATAAAAGCCACCCCATTTCTGGTACTTTATGTTAGCAGCCCTTTGGTAAACTAAAACAGTTACCTTTACTTATAATCTTCATTTCTTCACACTACTCCAAGTCACTCTCCCCTGCCTTTTCCTTTCAACCTGTAGAACTCTCTGTAGTACTCCCTGTAGATCAGGTCTTTTTTTTTTTTATGAACTCTCTCATTTTCTGTTTATCTGTGAATATTTTAAACTTTCCTACATTTTTGAAGGACAGTTTTGTCAGATAAAGAATTCTTGGCTGGCAGTTTTTCTCTTTCAGTACCTTAAAGTGTATCCTTACCTCCATAGTTTCTGATGAGAAATCAGCATTTAGTTTTATTGTGAATCTTTTTGTATGTGACAAATAGCTTGTTTTTTTCCTGCTTTCAGAATTCTCTCGTTATCTTTGGCATTTGACATTCTGATTAGTATGTGTCTTGTAGTAGGTCTATTAGGATTTATTCTGTTTGGATTACATTGCGCTTCTTGGACGTGTATATTTATGTGTTTCATAAGAGTTGGGAAATTTTTGGCCATTATTTCCTCAAGTATTCTTTCTGTTCATTTCTCTTTTCTTCTCCTTTTGGGACACCCATGATGCATATGTTTGTACACTTCTTGGTGTCACTCAAATCCCTGAGACACTGTTTAATTTTTTCTAATCTTTTACTACATCTGGTCTCTGACTGAATGTTTTTGCTTGTTCTTTCTTCTAGTTCACTGATTCTTTCTTCTGCCTGTTCAATTCTGCTGTTGTATGCCTCTTGTGTATTTTTATTCTCCATTATTGTGCCTTTAATCCCTATAATTTCTGGTATGTTTCTTTTTAAAATCAAGTTATTCTTTATGCTCACACAATATGTTCTTAATATACTTTAGCTCTATATTCATATTTTCCTTCATCTCCTTGAGTTGATTTAGGAGATTTGTTTGAACGTCTTTGATTAGTTGTTCCAAATTCTGTGTCTTCTTTGAAGTTTTAATTTGTTCCCTTGACTGAGTCATATTTCTTCTTTCTTAGTATGGCTTATAATTTCTTGCTGATGTCTGGGCATCTGATTATCTTGAGTTAATTCTGGAGGTCTGTTTCTCCCTCGTGTCTAGGGTTTTATTGTAGATTGGCTTTATGTTAAGGGTTTCTTTGACATTTAGTGCAACTTATAGTGGACTTTTAGAGTAGCCCTCATTTAACTGTACTGATTATCTCAGCTTTTCTTCATTGATTCTTGCCCTGAATATGCAATACAATTTTTAAGATTGCCCTTTTTGTGAAATTATTTCACCTCCAGGAGAAAGCTCCCTTTCCGCTTTCCCTCCTCTGGGAATCTTAATCTGTTCTGTTTGTTTTTGTGCAGAATTTCCTCTCTAGCTCTGACAATTTGTTTTCATTTTCTCCCTCAATCAGTGCCCCTTTATCTTTATGCTTTTCAGTTCTGGGACCCATCCTGTATTAAAGCGGTTCAGTCCCCATTCTTCTTTATTTCTGTGAAGATTTTCTGTCTCTGGTTTCTTCCCAGATGGGGTATCCCACTCCAGGGACCCAGATGGGGTCAACCCAGAGAGGTGGGTCAGTCCAGAAAAGTCTATTTTGCATTTAGGTGGTCCAGCCAACAGAGACTGGATTGAGTGTGTGCACCTCTTGCCAACAATTCTGCTGTGGTATTTTTCTCTCTCTCTTTCTCTTTTTTTTCTTGCATGCAGTAGTCCTCAGTCTCTTGTCTTCCATCCTGGGTCCCTGTGCCTGGATATGTGTGGGTTTCTAAGTTGCCACTGTGAGTGGCTCAATAGTCTCCATCTGTGGCAGGAAGGACCTGGGCCATGTTGCCTCTGCGTGACTCTCAGCTGCATCGGACTGAGTGGGGGGAGGGGCCGACTCACGACTAAAGAAAGAAAATCTCTCTAATCTTGGAGATTATTTTTCTTTTTCTTCCATTCAGCATTGTGGATCATTCTCCAGTCTCTATCATCCTCCAGAGTTCCAAGCAAGTGGAATTTGTCCTTTTATTAGCAGAGTCTGGGGGAATGTCATATGTCTCCATGTTGATGATGTCACCCCTCAACAACATTTTCATTTGCAAACTACTCAAAATATAGTCTGACATATCTTAGACTCTCAATGAATTGTTTATTAAATGGAATTGTTTATTAAATGATTATATTAGCACATAGTAAAGTGATTAAAAACATGCTCTTGAGTTTGAAATCCTTGGGTTCTAATCCTAGCTCTACCATCTGTCAACTGTATGAACTGGAGCAAGTTATTTATCCTGTGTGAGCTTCAAGGTCATCATCTGTAAAAGTGGGATAAAAAAAATCAACCCACCCTATAAGGTTACACTAGCATTCAATAAGATGATGCCTGGAAAGTGCCTTGTTCATAAGAAGTGCTCAGTATTTGCTACAACCACAGATATTACCACAACCCACCTCAAAATTCCCTGGACTATGTGTTTATTCTATTGGCTCATTAGTGCTACTTCAATGGTGAGGTTTATTAAGAATGAGTCTAGTTTATTTGGTCAGTAGCAGAACTTAATGAGTCCTCTTTAGCTAAAACTTTAAAATAATTTTCTAGAATAATACAATTCCAGCAGAATCTCACTCATAATTATGAAAATAAAACAAGCAATGAAATTATATATTTGTTCAACAATTATGTATTGAGCACCTATTATGTGGCAGACACTATTTAGTCACTGAAGATACAACAGTGAATTATACAGATGAAAATTCCTGCCTTCTTGGGTCTTACATCCCAATACTTACAATAGTTAACACTTAGAAAGGACTTACTATGTGCCAGAAACTTCCCAAAGCACTTTATAAATATTATCCCATTTAACCCTCATGTCTCCCTATGAGGGAGACAATATTATTATGCCCATTTTACATATGAGGAAACTGAAACACAAAGAGACTTAAGTTACAGGTTCACAGTCCTATTGTGACACAATAAGTGACAGAACCTGCTTGGTTCCAGAACCCATGTTCTTATGCTAACCTTCTATATAAATGACTATCAGGTAGTGAGATTTGCTGAAAAGGCAAATAAAGGAAAAACAGGACCAGTTTTTGCTTAATGGATGCTGGCCATCATTAATTTGATACCAAAGGGTAAGCTAGAAGAGAGAAGAGAGGAGAGAGAGAGAGAGAGAGAGAGAGAGAGAGAGAGAGAGAGAGAGAGACAGAGAGAGAAACAATCCCTCCTACTCAACATAGCTAGAGACTGTACTGGGCTTTAAAAAAAGCTAAAACCCAAAAACATCTTGGCCCTTTCTTCCTGTGTCCCTGAAAGATGGCTAAAATAAACTTCCAATAATGTTATTTTTAAAAGGGGAGAAAAGCTCTCCAGAAAGCACTAAGTATTTTGTGAGAGTAAGGGGAAGGGGGAAAGGGAATTAAGATAACTGCCCCAGACATCAATTTGCATCTGAGAACATGTATTCAATGTGTAATTGTCTTTTCAAGTCTTCATTTCTGCTGGGTTTACATCTTTGTCTTGGATGGAAAAACGCCTCTAAAATGAAAAGTTTGGATTTAGTCTGCCTTTCTATTTAGTCATCTTTTAGCTAGTATTTCAATACTTAATGCTTTGAACCATCAATGACAATTGTTAGAGGTTCCCCCTTACGAGCTTTGCAATGATTATTAAGTCATAAGACTGTGCCTACCCGAGCAGAGACAGATTGTGTCCGCCCCCCACCCGGCCCCAGAGAATGAACAAAAGATCCATATCTCAGTGGAGTAGAGCAGATAAGGACCTTCACCCCTTCCAGGCCCAGGACCCACCAACCCTCCCACATTCCAAGAATACCCCACCTCCTAGCCACTACCCCCAAGCCATACACGGAAGAATCCACTTTTACAGCCCCTTATTGGCCCCAGGCTGAACTCGGTCTCTCCCCCTCCCCATGGACTAATGTTTCCCCACCTGTTGGTGTACTGTATAAAGTCACATCCACCACCTTCGATGGGAGGGCTGAAGTCTATTCTTCAGACTCCCTCCGCTGGGAGAGCTTCTCAGTAAACTTGCCTGCAATCATCAGTCTCCACGTCCCAGTGAGCGCCGCCTTTTTCTCCAACATTTGGTGCTGAAAAACCCAGGTCTGGGGTTGCTGACACTGACTGATTGGTGAGGGATCACCACCCTGCTGCTACTGAGAATCCTTCCAACACCAGACACTGAATCATACCTGAGTGAGTCAAGGATTTCTCTGCTGGAGGATCCAGCTCTCTCTCTCCTTTTTCCATTGTCCAGGACAACCCACCAAAAACTGAAAATCCTAGCATTAGGTCAGTGATCCTCACAGAACCTGGGGGCCACAAAGGGTGGGAAGCCTGAGTCCTTGTGGGTAGAGACCCCTTGGCTCTGGAGACACCTGACTCCAAGTGTGGACTCCTGTTTCCTTGGAGATTTCTGACTGATTCGGAGATGCCTGCCCCCAGCCCCACTCAGAATCTCCCCCTGTTTTAAGAATCCTTAGTCTCAACCATGCCACCTAAAATGGGGAATTCTATTTCAGCCTCCCTGAAACAACACCTCTAGGCTGTCTCCTTCACAACCTTAAAATGCTGTACCCAAAAGGAGACATCAGACAAAAAAACTCATTTTTGATTTGACCTCTGTGTGGCCGCAATACAAATTGGACAATGAAAGTCAATGGCCAGAGAACGGCACCTACGATTTCCAAATTCTCTGAGACTTAGAGAATTTCATCCAGCACGCTGGCAAGTGGTCAGAAATTCCTTACGTTCAGGCATTTTTTCCCCCTTTGTAATCATCCCTCCCATTGCCAATCCTGTTCCTCTTATCAGAACCTTCTTTTACACCAAAAACCCTCTCAGAAACTTTCCTTCTCCTCCTCTCTCACACCCCCTACAACCTCCAAAAATCTCAACTTCGATCCGGCGGAGCCTTCCTCCCACACCTTCTCCCTATGTACCTTCACCCTCATCCCATCCTCACCCTCCATCCCCACTTCCGCTCTCCCCTCATCATCACTGCCTTCAGACCCCCCATCTTCTGCCATGCCACCCTCTGGTCCCCTCTTCTCTGCCCCCCATACTCATTCACAAGGACTACGCCCTTCTCCTCCCCCTTCGCTATCCTCCACCTCTGTGGACACAAAAGCTAGCCCTTCTCCACCTCTTAACTCTACACAGACTCCAACCCCCCTCTCACCCCTCCGAAAAGTGGCGGGAGCTGAAGGAATAGCTAAGGTACCTGTTTCTTTCTCACTCTCAGATTTGAGTGAAATAGAAAGCAGATTAGGATCTTTCTCTGAAAACCCTGCCACATACATTAAGGAATTCCAACATCTCACACACTCCTATGACCTTACCTATCAGGGCACATATGTAATTATTACTTCCTTAACTATTCTAGAAGAAAAAAATGCATATGAACTGCAGCTACTGCTTTCGCAGATTCCATGCATACTCAAGACCCTAATAGACACCTGGCAGGCCCCACCGCAGCTCCCACCACTAATCCACCCTGGGACTCTCAGCCAGGTTCCCCTGACCTTCCCCGCATGGCCCACTTTTTAACTTGCATCTCAGAAGGCATGAAAAAGCCTGCCGTTAATTATGCAATTAATTATGATAAGATTAAAGAAATTTCACAGAAACATGATGAAAATCCAGCTGCTTTTATAAATAGACTAACCAAGTATTTCCTCAAACACACTAACTTAGACCCTGAATCAGAATCTGGTCGACTAGACCTACACACCCACTTTACCACTCAATCCTATCCAGATATCAGGAAGACATTACAAAAACTAGGTAGAGGACGGCCCTCAAACCCCTCAGGAAGGCCTAAAGCAGCCTTTAAGGTCTTTAACAATAGAGAAGAGGAAGCTAAATTAGAAAGACACAAATGGGATCAGGCTAAAGCCTCCCTCCGAGCTGCTGCCCTCAGGTCTGATTCTCGGAAACCTAATTCTTCTCCTTCCTTCTGGCCGCCCATGGGACCCTGTTTCAAGTGTGGAAAGGACGGGCGTTGGGCACACTCTTGCCCTGATCCCAGGCCCCCACCGGGCCCTTGCCTGGTGTGTCGCCACAAAGGTCATTGGAAGTCGGACTGTCCTGAAAACCCTGTTTCCAGGAAAGCTCCTCCAGCACACCCTAAAGACCCGGAGCCGGGATCCTCCTTTCCAGACCTCCTCGGGTTAACGCGGGACGACTGACGGGTCCCTGGTTCGAGATGGCCCCACATCGCCATCAGTAAGTCCAAACCGAGGGTGATCATCAAGGCTGGAGCTGAGCTGATCTCCTTTTAATTGACACGGGGGCCACGTAGTCAGCCCTCTTAGAGCACTCAGGACCTTTATCCACTTCCTCAGTCTCTATTGTGGGGGTTGACGGCTTTCCTTCTTCCCCTTTAATTACCAAGCCACTCACATGCTCAATAGAGAGTCACACATTCTGCCACCAATTCCTCATAATCCCTACTTGTCCTTCCCCACTCAGGCCGTGACATATTATCCAAACTCCATGTTTTCATTTCCTCCACCCTCCCATCCTCTCAAACCAACTTCCTTCTCCTCTTGTCCACCCTGCCCATCCCTTCCCCGATTCCCACTGACATTCCTCCTGTACTGCAGGCGGAAGTAAGTCCCTGGGTCTGGGACACTAACTCTCCTTCAGTCGCAACACACCACCCCCTGTTAAGATCGTCTTAAGAAGCCCCTCCTCCATCACAAACATTCCTCAGTGTCCCCTGCCCCTCAGGGCTCGGCAAGGTCTTAAACCCACTATTGACAAACTCTGTGCTGCTGGGCTTTTGCACCCAACTAATTCACCCTTTAACACCCCATCCTGGCAGTAAAAAAGCCAAATGGGAGCTGTCGCCTTGTACAAGATCTTAGAACTATTAACAAAGCCACACAGCCTATCGTTCCCCTAGTTCCTAAACCATACAGACTTTTGTCACATATACCTCCTCAAACTATACATTATACTGTAACTGACCTCAAAGATGCCTTTTCCACTATTCCCATAGATGAAACTTCCCAAGACATTTTTGTTTTCACATGGGTGGACCCTGAGGACCCCCTAAACCCCCAACAGTTAACCTGGACGGTCCTTCCCCAGGGCTTTAGAGATAGTCCTCACATTTTTGGACAGGCTCTACACCGAGATCTCTCTGACCTTCAGCTTCCCTCCAGTACCCTCCTTCAATATGTCGATGACTTACTCCTCTGTAGCCCCTCCTTACAAACCTCTATAACTCACACTATCACTCTACTTAACTTTCTCTGGGATAAGGGATATCACGTGTCCCCAAGCAAAGGACAATTTTTCAAAACTGAAGTAACCTATAACTGCAGACCGAATCCAGCTCATCAGGGACCATCCCCTCCCACATACCGAGGCAGATCTCCTTTCTTTCCTAGGGCTAGTCAACCTTTTTCATCTCTGGATTCCAAATTCTGGGCCTATATCTAAACCCCTCTACCAAGTCACTTCTGGCAACCCGTGCGAACCACTCGATTGCCCTCTATCGCTCAAGTCCGCCTTCTGTAAACTTAAGCCTTAATGGTGGCATCCGCTCTAGCCTTTCCTAACCCTGCTAAACCCTTTTCCCTCTATTTAATACCCAAGATGGATATGCACTAGGAATCTTAACACAACCCTATGGCCCCAATGATCGAGTCATTGCCTACTTCTCCAAACAGTTAGATCCTGTAGCCCTTGGTTGGCCTGCTTGCCCCAAAACCCTCACTGCTGCTTCCCTTCTGGTGCAAGAAAGCTTTAAACACTCTGATAAATCATCTCAATGTTTTTCCCTCACATTCCTTATCTCCTCTCCTAACTCACAAAGCTACCGCATGGATCTTCTCCACCTGCCTCCAAACCCCCCATGCAACCCTTCTACAAAACCCGGGAGTCTTCCTACACCATTTTCCTCCTCTCAATCCTGCCACCTTCCTTCCCGCCGAACCCAACCCACCCCCAAAAACGCCTGACACTAATTACATACACGATTATAGTGATGTGCTTGATCTCCTTGCCAAACCCCTTCCTAATATTTTAGATACCCCTCTTCCTAATCCTACTCATACATGGTTTATTGATGGCAGTTCTATGAAACTTAACACCACCACTCAGGCCGGATACGCTATTGTTACCTTAACTGAAACTGTTAAGTCAGGTCCCCTTCACCCTGGCACAACCTCACAACAAGCTAAGCTCATAGCCCTCCCCAGAGCACTAGTCAGAGGCAAGGGGCAAGCCCTAGACATCTACACTGCCTCCAAATATGCATACCATATTATACACACACATGCCCCCATCTGGCAGGACAGAGGGTTCCTAACTTCTAGCGGCTCCTCCATTGTCAACAAAGATCTCATCCTACAATTACTCAAAGCAGCGTCACTTCCAACCCAAGCCGCTATAATTCACTGCAAAGGGCACCAAAAATCGAATTCCCCTATATTTTTTGGCAATAACCAAGCCGACAGTGAAGCCAAAACGCAGGCTACCCTACCCTACTTAGGTTCACAATCCACTGTCACACCCTTTCTCCTAGCACTTCCATACCCTGCCCCCCACCATATACCTGAAGAAACCCCAAAGTTCCCCCTTATGGGAGCAGAGCAAATTGAGGGGTGGTGCATGAAAATTGGAAAAATTCTTTTACCTGAATTAAAAATACACGACATTCTCACCTCTCTGCACAACCAGTACCATGTAGGACACAAGCCGCTTTCACAACTCTTATCTAACTCTCTACACTGCCCTGAACTCTCAAAACATTTACAAGAAATTACAAAAAGCTGCTCTATTTGTCAACAAAATAATATTCATGGAGGCTGTGCACCTCTCTCTTTCACAGCCCACCAATTTAGAGGTTCTACGCCAGGACAAGACTGGCACTTAGACTCTACCCACAGGCCACCTGTGAGGAAGGTTGAATGCCTCTTGGTCTTTGTAGACACCTTTTCCGGATGGGCTGAAGCATTTCCAGTCACCTCTGAGAGGGCTGATGTTGTAATTAACATCATGTTAACAGAAATAATTCCCAGATTTGGTCTTCCCTCTTCTCTGCAGTCAGATAATGGGACAGCCTTTACCTCACAGATCACAAAAGGGGTTTTTAGTGCCTTAGCAATTACCTGGAAGTTACATAATCCTTACAGACCTCAATTCTCTAGAAAACTTGAGCATATGAATGGGATCCTAAAACAACACCTAACCAAGTGAACAATGCCGGTACAGACACCATGGACTGAACTTTTGCCCTTAGCTCTCATGAGAATTCGAACCCTTCCTCGAAAACCACACTTCCTAAGCCCCTTTGAAATCATGTAGGGACGCCCTTTTACTTTTACCAATTATACCCTCCCAGCCATCACATTTTGAAAGCAATATAGTTGGCCTAACACAAATGCGTTCATTCCTGCATCACCTGACTCCACTCTTCCTGCGCCAAAACTTTCTGTCCCCTGGCTGCCTATTCATCCAGGTGACTGGGTATACCTAAAGGCCTTATACCCCAAACCCTTAACCCCAAAGTGGACGAGTCCGTTTCTTGTCCCTCTAACCACCCCCACTGCAGCAAAAATTTCCTGCCGTGGATACCCTTTTCCAGATTGAAGCCGGCTCCACCACCTTCTGCAGAAGAAAACTATGAGACGCTGAGGCTCAAGATAAGCACACCTGTGAACCTCTGGGGGACCTACGATTGAAACTCACAAAGGACAGAAGTGACAACACTCCGAACACAGGGGGTGTCTCCTTTTGACCCTTCAGGTTCTTCTTAACTTTTAACCCTTTCCTTGCGTGGCTTGTTTACAAATAACACCTAAGCCTGGTGGCATCAACACACGTGGTACCACCCAGAGCCAACACTGTCTGTAGTATTCTATCCTCACACTGAGCCGACTTTGCTGTCCCTCGCACCCTTTTGCTTGAGCAATACCTTCACGTCATTCAGGGCCTGTGGTTACAAGGAGATTTTTCTGATTTTTATCCCGAAGAAATGCTCTTCTCCTTTGCCACCCTCTTCCTTTTCTTTACTGACTAAAGTCTCTCTACCATGGACGTCCTGTATTTTATCCTCCCACTCCTCTTTGTACTAACCTTTCAAAAACAAAAACAAACAAACAAAATCCCTTATCATCCTCTTACAGACACTATCCAAACCATAGCAACCGCAGTTAACCATTCGGATTGCTGGGTATGCCCTGAGCACACCCACGCTGAAACCGTATCCCTACTCGCCTCTCCTCCAAGCCCAGAAGCTTGCCTGCATGTTCACCCACAATAAACTGGCTTTGGAGGCCGATGGGTTACAGACCACCCCTCTCCCCACAAGTTTACCAGAATATGAAGATATGCTTATTCTCCTCCGACAGGCCTTAAGGATCTCTCATTCGGGGGAAAATTCAGATTCTATTGGCATAGTCACAGTCCTAATGGACAGACCCTTTTTATATTTTAAATACCTATCCACTCAACCTTATGCAACTAATTTAGGACGTATACCCACTACATCCTGTAACCACACTCTCCTCTTTAACACCACTCCCCTGCACTACAGGTAGATTTGAAAGTGCCGAACAAACATCTGAATTCAACCCTATTTTGGAATGACTCAGCCATCAATCAAACACTACCTACAGGAGTAAGCAATTAAAATTATAGTGAATATGTACTGTGCTTCAATAGCTCTTATAAGCAAACCGAGTTATTCGGAGTAGGAACACAATTGGGAAAATTATACAATTTAACCAGGTTAAAACCTAGAAAAAACCTGAAGAATGTCTTCACTTTTCTTTTACAAAATCTCCTCTGTCAGACTAAACTAACATATGGCCCTTCCAAACCCTATTACTCTCCTTTACGTGTTTATATAGTATATGGCGGAATCCAAATATTCAGCATTCCCAATCCCCCGTATTCTTATTTTATTCCTCAGGTGCCTCAACGGCACTAATGCTTGCGGGCACAGGTTTCTAGTTTATGTGAGGTAATACTGCATTCCTAACGCTTCCTACCATATGGACGGGAACTTGCACTATAGTATCTATTATTCCTAATGCCACCATCCTAAAACCCCAAGATATGGCCTCCTCTGGACAAATTCCTTAACTTGGTTCTTCTCTTGAAACCTCACTTCAATCTGAACAGCTGAGTGAATGAAAAAAAGAGGTACTTCTCAGGAGACCCAGAATTTGGATACCACACCCTTGATAATGCAATCCTAGAAAACCCCGGCAGAGGACACACCATCTTTCGCAGTCTGTTCTGCTTTGTAGGTATTCCAATGTTAGAATGAGCAATTCTAAATATCTCCTTCCAATACAGCTATCCTGGAATGCAACCATGCAGGCCATAAACCATCAACAACTGGAAATTAACAGCCTGGCATCGGTTGTCATACAAAATAGAAGAGCATTGGATGTCCTCACTGCTGTTGCAGGAGGCACTTGTACAATCACAAATGAAACTTTTTGTTTCCATTTTAACAGAATGGGGCAGGTAGAAGAAAATCTCAAAATTTTAAAGGAAAACATAGAGATCATTCAGGGGCCTGAGACAACAGCTATGGACATCAATCCTGGTTATCCTCATTTCTTTCTTTCTTCTCCTCACCCCTAAAATCAATCCTTTTACCCATTATAACACCAATACTGATAGTATTGCTGCTGCTTCTTTTTGGTCCTTGTCTCTTACAGCTTCTCGTCCGATTCACGTGCCGAATTGTACAATCAAGTCAGGAATATGTGAATGGCATCTTCCTGCTACATGAATGCCAATACCAACCTCTTCGGGACCAAAAATCAGAACCCACTGGACAGAACAGAAGGGAACCCTTCACTGCCCTGTAACAGCAGGAAGTAGCCAGACTGAGTCTACATCCCGAATCCCCTCACCCTTCCGTTCTGCCCAATGTTCCCATTACTAAGGCCCTTCACCATATATATATATAATCAAAGAGTTAGGAATGTTAGAGGTTCCCCCTCACAAGGTTTGCAATGATTAATAGGTCATAAGACTGTGCCTACCTGAGCAGAGGCAGCTCATCTCCTCCCAAGAATGAACAAAAGATCCATATCACAGTGGAGTGGAGCAGATAAGGACCTTCACCCCCTCTGGGCCCAAGAATACCCCACCTCCTAGCCCACTACCCCCAAGCCATACACAGGAAGAAGTCACTTTTACAGCCTCTTATTGGCCCCAGCCCGTACTCGGTCTCTCCCCCTCCCCACGGACTAATGTTTCCCTGCCTATTGGTATACTGTATAAAGTCACATCCACCACCTTCGACAGGTGGGCTGAAGTCTATTCTTCAGACCCGCTCCGCTGTGAGAGCTTCTCAATAACCTTCCTGCCTGCAGTCATCAGTCTACGCGTCCCAGTGAGCGCCGTCTTTTCCCTAACAATCATATACAAGTACATAGCAAAAATGTCTGGAGCAGAGTAGGTGCCTGGTACAAGGACATCTTTTATTTTAAAAATTTAGGTAAAAACATTTTACTGAAAAGTAGAACAATCAAATTTTGTGATAGTTGTACCTTCACCCACCTCTTCCTGAAATTATATTCTTCCCACGTTTCCTGCTACTCTAAGTGACTCCACAGTTTTAATGTGATGCTCAAGCCCTCCTGACTTAATCAAGGAAAACATCTCTGACAAGTTCAGGTCCAAGTACAGTTTTCTCTCTAAACTCTTTTAGTATGGTTGTGTAGATTTTCTTAATAACCAGATGAGTAAGTTCAAGACAGTGAAAAATAGTTTTAAAGCATAGATGAATGTAAATATGAAGTAGGCTGCTCAGGCTTAGCTCTCATCAAGGAATTAAGGCAAATGCATATAAGATTAAAGAAAAATAATGTACTTGATTTGGTTTGGAGGCAAGTTAGGGAGAAACCAAAAAAAAGTAGCGGGTATAAAGATGTGGCCAGCAATTAATAAGGGTAGCTGGTCAGTATTCTGGCTTCAATCTAAGTCAAAATAGGAAACCAACTAAAGGATGCTGAAAATCACGTGATGTGGAGAACATGAGAAAAATTAGCCCAGATATACTACTATTTTTGTTTGTTTGTATGCTATTAATTCTGGATTTTGACAACTGTCCTGAATCTAGTCTTCAGTTTCTACTGTACTCTTTGCCCATCTCCAACTTTACTGCATAATGAGTAGAGTAGAAAGAGTGATTCTAAATTTTCAGGGTCCAGAATCGAGCTTGACTCAGTTGTGAGACTTTGAGCAAATCACCTAAGCCCTCTAATTCTATATTTTTTGCAAATGAGAAGAAAATGAATTATCTCAGTTTTGCTGTAGAAACTATGTCTACTTTGGGCCCTCAAATGTTAGATTACTTCTCTGATAACCTGATTCCTCTATCCTTGTTTTCATGGTGCCTCAGGTCTTTTGTGGAAGTGCATGTGTTTAAGTAAAACATAAGTCAATTGTTTTGTGCCATCATTTCACATATTTCACATATGCTTGTCTTATCCCCAGAGAGCTTGTCAAAGCTCTAGGATAGTAGAAATTATGTGCTGTTCATTTTTTTCTTTACCATCTCAGGATTCTTTGTACACCCTGGATACTCAATATATCTTCTTTAATGATGATTGACAAGAACAAATTCAATTGCTCTGCTTCAACCTTATGAAAAATGCTTGCCTCCAGTAGATTTTCTGCATCCATGAAATATCCCCTCCTTTCTGTGGGTTATGTTAAACCTAGAATCAAAATAGCTGTCCATTTTTACCTACTTGCCTTATTTGATTTCTGAGAGCTATAACAAAGGATGTTTCTGGGGGGTGGGGAGTAGAGAATATGTTTTTGTCTCCTAACTAATCACCAAACTAAAAGAACTGAGCTAGATTCCAGTGCCTCAAAGATCTCTTTTATGCCTTTGATTTGTTTTAATGGTTTAATGAATGTCATGCCTCAGCATCCTGCCTCATACTTTCTTTTACCTTTGCTCCACCTTGGTCTTGATTGGAACTATTCATCTGGCCACATCATTCACTTGAGGAAAGGTGATTTGAAAGATACATGTTCTTTACACTGAAAAATCCATGTCCTGCACAATGGAAAAAATAATACCTCTGGATCAGACATACTTAGTTCCAAATCCTAGTTTGATGACTTTCTAGCCACATGTCTCAGTTATTCTTGCCCCTAAACTTAGTGGCTTATGTAGTTAAAGTTAGATGTTGGCTGGAGCCGTAGTCATCTGAGGCTCAACTGAGTTGGATGTCCAAGATGACTTGCTTATGTGGCTGGAAATGGATCAGGTCATGTTGGCTGGGGATATTGACTGGACCATCTAACTGTGGCTTCTCCAACATGGTGAACTTCAGAGTAGTGTGACTGGTTGCATAGTCTCTGGCTTCCCCCAGAATGAGCATCTCAAGAGAACCAGGCTATGTGACCTTTCTGTCCTAGCCTTAGAAGTCAAATAGCATCACCTCTGCCATACTCTGTTGATTAGAGCAATCACAAGCCTACCCAGAATAAAAGGGAGAGGGCATAGATTTAACCTCAAGGTTTCATTGTAGAAGAGCATGTGAAATAGGATATATCATTATGGCTATTTTTGGAAATTACAATCTGCTGCATCATGTGACTTCTAAGTTACTGACTCACTTCAAGCCTCAGTTTCCTCATCCCTAAAATGGTGATAGCAATGTTTAACTTGCAGAGAGTTTCATGACAAAAGGTAGGTGTTTGCTTAACTTTTTCTCTTAAAAGTTTGACAGTTATTTAGGATCACATCATCCAGTTTATTTGCAGATACTTTGGACCTTCAGGTCTGTCCTGTGAATGCACCATTCTGTAAAGATAATTCTGAGATTGTACCTGCATTTTCATACAGAAAGGACCTTCACACCCATTGTTTCTGTAATATATCCAAATATTTCAGTTCTCTAATGGACCATTCCCTAACAGATTGTCATATCTAGTGTAGTTAACCTGCCAAATTTAATTATTATTCAAGCAGTGAGACCTAATATTCATTTTCTTGTAAAGAACTTGGCTTTGGTACCTATTGATATGTGCCAGGCAATAAGCTATTATTGAAATAGGAAAGGAGTCCTGACTTCCATCCTGGTTCGAGGATGGAGCAGTTATAATTTAGGATCATGATTGCTGGATTCATTTTCAGTGGTGAAGTCCAAGCTGCCCAAGCCCAGGAATTGTGCTTCCATGAAATGAGCACCCTACTCCCGTTTCCACCCCAATCAGCAACCCACAAGGCTCATTCCCTTCTACAGTTATAATTAAGAGGAAAGCAAACAGTACAAATTTGCAATTATCTTTTATGTCATACTTATTTTCTTATGAATTATTAAATGATTTATCATCCAAATTTAGTTATCGTACCTGCTAGTTTAAAGGTGGGATGGGGGACCCAAACCCTCACATTTGTTTATTTAATGGGCATGGCTAATGGAAAATAAAATATTATTTGTACATATCACTAAATTTCCAATCCTTTTCTTGGTGGGAAGTTTGAAAATTAAAATGAAATAAATGGCATATTAAATAAAAGTGCCACCTATAGTCTTGTATGTGTTTATGTGTGTGTGCATTGTATTATTGTGGCATAGTTCTAAAATGTCATGATCTTTTGGACATTGATACGGTAGAAGAGACCCTTTATCTTAGTTGGAGTATATGCATTTTGGGAATACAAATCCCAGATGGAAAGCTTAGGAATGCCGTCTAGACATAAAGTTGTTTTTCGTTAACCCGGATCATTTTCACGTATTGGGCTGTGAGCCATGGGATGCATTTTATCCTTAAAGTCTGAGTCCAGAGGAGGAAACAAGCCCTAAGACTGGCATATTTTATTGTCCCTAAAAACAAAAAATCTTATATTTTAATCACTGAGAATGAATGGTTGGAAATATTTCCCAGCTGTTTAGTTTTAAGACAGAAAGCAAATGAAGTTTATGGGGGGAAAAAAGCAAAGAAAGCATTTAAAATTCAGCTATATTTTGAGTGGTTTCTCTGGATATTAAATGCATAAGGGTATGTTACATATTTAATATCTGATTTATACAATCTGGATAAAATAATATTTGTGAATCCAAATTACCTTGTATACGACAAAAACAGGAATGATAATGCATTTTCATGTTCTTTTTTTGTTCAGACATTGCCATAGTTTTGAATGTCAGCTACTAAGCTAGGTGTGTTATGTTATCTCATTTAATCTCTGCAATTCTAAAATAGCTATTTGTTACAGATGGTCTTTTATCTCCAATTCTACTCCTGAGCTGCCCATGCAAAGTTTTGAGTTTTGACTTGATAGAAATTGCAAATGTATGAAAGCCTTGGCTAAAACTGGTCCTACGTGAATTGAGAGAAACATGGAATGCAAAGCTTTCCAAAGGAGCATAATCAATTTCAGAGGCAATTAATGCAATTGGGCTAGCAATTAGCCTGCAAAGATTCAGCAATACCCAAAACCAACCAAACAACCCAAAAACAACCACCCCAACTTAAAAAACAAAACAAAACACAACCACCTCTGGACTCTTGCAATGTGCCAGCAACATTAAGTATATTATTTATAATTTTCATAAAACCCAACCCCTGAAAATTAGGTATTGTTATTTCCATTATATAGATTGAAAAATGGCCTGGAGGGATCAAGAACTTTGTTCAAAGTCACATGCTAATAAATTTAATTGGCAGCATGTAGCTTCACAGATCCTGTACTTTCTCTCTTGATTGTCTCCCTCACCTTTCATATCTTTTTGGTTATTAATGGGTAAATCCCCTTTAAACATAGAAATAATCTGGTCTTAATGTTTGATATAATATATTTCAAAATGCTGAGATGGACTGAGAATGAGAAAATCAATCCAATTGATTAAAACTCTGTTGATTGTCAAAATGATAAAAAGAAAATCCAATGATACTACAACTGGCTCCATTAAGGGAGGTAAAGATTCAGGAGAGATTAAAGTGGTGATTTGGCAGTTGTATAATCAGCACAGATGAAATCTAGTCCCCACATAACTTTATGTCTCATATTATATGATTTGCCTTCTATTTTAATTAAATTGTACCAAATAATTGCCTAATCTTCTCTTCAGTCTGTTCTGCATAGACAGCTCAAGGGATAAGATTGGACTGGAAAAGCATTGAAGGTAAATGATTGGATTTGGGTATTTTCCCCCTTTCCACGAAGCAACCTGATTAACCATGTGGAGCAGTTTTGCTTTGTAAACACTGTTTCAGTGTCAGAGGAGGTGCTGCAAATACCAAACAAACACCTACAGGAAGCGTGCAGTTAACATACATGCTTGAAACATGTTGATTTAATGCAAAGGTGCTAAGCTGCAGATGTTGAAACTGAGCATTACAGCTGTCTGGTTGCACTGCCTTTGAAAACACGGTATGGCAATAGGCTGCCATGTCCCACCACCATCACTACTTTTTTTAAATTTTTATTTTTTTTCAGCATTGTTAGGAATTTTATCAATGTATCTTCATTTGAATTTCCCTAGTAGCATATCTATGACAAGAAGCACAATTTGTATATTTGGAAGGTGACCCCAGGAGGCCCCGGTAGGGGAGTTCAAAACTGAAACAGGGAAGGGAAGGAAGAAAACAAAGAGTGCATGAGTCAGATGATTTCTGCAGTAAGTACTGGGGTCAATTGCACTAGGAAATTCCGGGGGACACTGCAGAACATCCTCAGAGTTGTCTCATCCAAGAGATGAGGATGCTGAGGTATTTCCTCACCAACTCCTGCTGTCATTCATGGTGGGCTTTTCCTAAGGATTATTAAATACCTGGCACTTATGACTTGTCTTGTGTAGGTCAAGAATGCTTGGGTGACCAGAAACATCTTTAGGCAGTGAGTTACATGTGTTTGCTCCAAAATGCCATTGGTGAGTACAGAGCTCAGAAGTGAGAGCCAAGGGCATATGGACGGGGCTCCAATTATATCTGCTACACAAGGCAAGTCTTTTATTTGCTGCACTTCAAAATTTACTAAGCACTGACCTACCTATTCTGCTATGCTTCACTGGGTTCATGGCTGGAAGATGCAAAATCTCAGAAACATTCTCTCTTTCTGAAGATTCAGCATCTTTAATGGTCCCAAACTCACATAAAATGGTTGCTCTTGATTTATTCTGTCTTCTATCACATGGTCTGAATTATTCTGAACCAAATAAACGACAGGGTGAAGTTTTAGGCATTATCAACATGACGGATCATGAGCATGACTGAAGCAGGAAAAGCTTAAGGACCAAGAGCCATCCATTCCCTGTGTTTCACTGCTACCTTTAAACACTACAAGACACTCTAGCTTTTCTTTCTTTCTGTGTTTTAACTACATTCAGGAAATGTTTTTTCCCTGACTCTAAACTCCTATGTAGTTATTGCTCCTTTGTTGACATTTCATGGTTACATTCACATACCCAAATGAATAATTACGAAAATATAATGCAAAAAAAGAGAAACATCATCGCTTTAATTGGGGAGGATTAATCAAATCATAAAACCACTGCATATTAACCTCAATGAACTGTTTCAGACTCTCACCTCCAAAGTTGATATAAAGGTAACCTGAGCTCTCCTATGAGGGCTATTCATATCCATTAATTGTTACAATACAAGATACACTGGGTCTCAGCTGGTTGCCATTTCTTCTGTATTTAAAATGTGCTTCTCAGCAGAGATCGGAGGGCACCATTGGGACTCATTTGAGTCTGACTTTCACATTAATTTTGCTGTGCTGTGAAGAGCAAAGACAAAATCAATGTCCATCAGTGATTATTCAAGGTAAAATATCTAGTGATATTGAATACCAATGGCAACACCAGGCATAAAATGTACTTAAGGTTTGTTGAGTTGACAGCTGTTTATTCCAGTCCTGCTTCATTTTCCATGTTGCACATATTTTTTTTAGGAAATAAAACAATTATCAGGAAAAATAAATAAATTCTGCTTACTCAATTTGTAGTAGAGAAGAATGAAAGTTGTAGGGTGTTATAAACTTAACTAAAAATAATATCTTTCTAATTGGCAGAAGCAAAATATTTCAGTGCATATTGACACAAAACCACATAGCTCAATTAAATTTTCATAATGAAGGCCCTTTGTAACTCATGACTGAACTTGAAAAAAAGAAAAGCCTGGAGCTATATCTTGGGTCCTTAATAAATATTCTTAAGCCGAATGCATAGGTATGGCAAAGAAGTAATGATACATCTGGTTTGAAAAGTTCATTTGTTTCAAATGTGATTATGATGAAACCAAATATGCTCTGGATGTTGTGTTGTACTTTTGAAGAAATTATAAACAGAAAACAAATAACAATAGCAAGAAAATGTTAAGACCTTCTCTATTTCACTATGTCAGGGGAACCAATGTGGGCTGTCTACACAGCACCTGAATATTTTGCTAAATAATTGTAGAGGGTAGAAGGTGGGATGGGAAGAGGGGTTTCAAACCAGCCAGTTTTTTGGCCACAAGTAACTTGGCAGATAATTCTTCCTATCAAATGAGTGAATTGGACCATTTCTGTTCTTTCCATCTGATCTAGTATCTACATACGCAACAATGAAGAATAAGAAAGAAAAGGGAAAAAAAATTCAATCTATCGACCAGGCTTTTCTTTGTCTTTCTGACAACAATCAGTTTGTTTATTTTTCTCATTGACTATTTTGTTATAGTATGGTCATGATTCAGGGTCTTATATGAGAATTATTTTCCAAGAAAAATCACTTACACTTTGTTGTATTTTGTAATTTCGCATGAGAACTTTGGATAGTCTCTTCCTTTTTTGTTCGGAAGACTGCTTCCTGGATACCGAAGGCAAAGTGCTGAATCAGATAAAGTTTTGACTTTTCCATATTACCTTTGTTTTTCAAGAACCTGATCTCTGGACTGGTCGAAGTAGGGGCGATGATAAACTAGAATTGATAATTCTGAGGCCATGGGAGAATGTCTGAAGTTTGGGGGCTCTTGACTAATTCAAGATCAACACATGTGTGTCCTATATTAAATATAAGCCTTCATCGGAGCCATTGTCCCTCCAGAGAAGAAGATGCATAGTGCTATAGAGCTTACCTATTAGATGGCAGGTGCTGGAATAAGGATATAGCAGTGGATGATGGAAAGGGTCTAGATGGCCAGGCTGGCTGTAGTGTTCAGGCACTAGGCACATGGGGATGTTAGCAGCATACTAGACTCTATGGACATCAAGAGGAATGAAGTAGTGCTCTGCCCTCAAGGAGTTCATATTATTAGGAGAGAGACAAGTGGATGCTCAGACAACTATAGCTCAGAATAAGTGCTTTAATCAAGAGAGAAATAAGTTCTTAAATTTCCCAAAGATGGGAGACTTGACTTTATATAATATTGGTAGGATTTGGAGACATGGCAGAAAATGGCAGGCTCCATTCACATGGCTGCATTTAAGGATAGGCTTCCAACCTCTGGATTCTCCTTAGAGAAAATTAGGATCCAAGGACAGAAGTATCTGCCTAGGAAAGTCCTTTAAGGACTTAAAGGTGTGGGGTGAACAATCTATACTCTGTTATGAAGTTTTGTTTAACACATTTTCAATTTAACAGCTTTAGCTTGCAATAAATATGTTCTTACCCTTTATGATTTATTGCCAAGAAGGGCATAGGCCAAGTATATTTTTATTTATCATTTGATTTCCCTGCCTAGCACAGCATCTGGATCAGAGGGAAGTTTCTATAAACATATGTTGACTAAATAAATATGAGCCCACAGGAGGGCTGCCCATGTCTGGGAATCCACTTCTTGATATGTTGCCAGTTATTCTCAAAGTCTCGACAATTTGCTTGAGTGGCTCCAGTTTTCATTATGTGCAGAATGAGGGATACAACTATTTGTGCCCCAAGTGGGATCACTATTCAAAAGTTTTGTGTTTTTTTTTTTTTTGCAGTTGTTTTGCCTGTTCTTGGAATCATACAGTATGTTCTCTTTTGTTTCTGACTTCTTTTCTCACAACTAAAGCATTAGAGCTTCATTTGTGTGTCTTCATGTATCAATAGTTTGTTACATTTTAATTGCCAAATAGCATTCCATTGTATTAATAAGCTGCATTATCTCAAACTGTATGACTATACTATTCTTCCATTGATGAACATTTGAGTTGCTTCTGGTTGTTTGCATTATGAATAAAGCTGTTCTGAATATTTTTGTACATGTCCTCTAGGGCATCCTGAGCTTACTTTTGCCTGGCTCCTAAAAAGTAGGTCTGTTTGAGTATTGGACATATTAACAGCTGCCCCACCCCATTGCCATGCATATACCATGAAAATGACTGTTCTTCTTCAATGTCTATTCTTCTTTTTAGGTTTGTCCAGATAAAATTTAAATACATGAACTCTCCATCAATTAAACAAGTGGAAGTTACTACGTTTTACTTAAAAGGAATATTTTACAAGAGGAACACTGCATATATTCAGCAAAGATAAGTTCTTTTTTAGTGACAAGTTCCATTGAGTGCTCATCAGATAGCTCTATCTTCTTGTCATTATTTCCATTTATTGATGGCTCATCATCCAACCTTCTTGGTAGAGCCAAAAGTAGACTCAGGGGCTGGTGTCTCATATTGACATGCAAATTGATATCAGAGTTTCTGACACTGGAAATGTCAAGAGGTTTTTGGTACAGTCTTACTGCAGAATAGAAAAAATTGTCACAGAGAATGGCTCCTAGCCACATACTAATGGATATGTCCACGTATGAAATGCATTTACTCCTCTGATAGCTAACAAGCAAAGAGGGAGTGGAAAAGTTGACTACTGCCGAGAATTGACATGGCAAGCTTTGGGGCAGGCTACTGTCTGAAATGTTGATTGGTATAACAAGAGGGCAGATAATTGGGTTTAAGATTAGGGTGTCATCTACAGACTAGAATGAGTAATTATAAGTTAACAATACTCACTTGTTCTTAATTTTTTTCTTGAGGTAATTTTCCAAAATCTTCCATACTAGTGACCACATTTTTGGTTGCAAAGAAGATTTTTGGGACAAAAGGCAGGGTGGCTGTGCCATCTTAAATGTTTAAAATATATAAGTGCTTAGCACATATATCCGTACACTCTCCCACACTCACACATAGATAGAATTATACAAGGTTAACATTTGCTAAGTGTTTGTAACATGTCTGTTTTCTACCACAATTGAGTGGGCAATAGGACTACTGAAGTCTGTTCCAAGTCTAAAATTCCTGAACAGAGTTTAGTTTATTTTTTATACTTGTTGTGCATCTTGATTTTTTTATTATAGCAAAATATACACAACATAAGATTTATCATCTTAACCTATTTAAACTGTATAATTTAGTGGCATTAAGTACAATCACAATGTTGTGAAATCATTACTACTCTCTAGTTGCAGAATGTTTTCATCTTATCAAAAAGAAACCCTGTATCCATTACCAGTCACTTCCCATCCCCTACCCCCCACCACCAGCCTCTGGGCAACCACTAATCTACTCTGTCTCTACATATTTGCCTATTTTGGACAATTCATATAAATGGAGTCATAAAATATGTGGCCTCTGGTGTCTGGCTTTTATTTCTGTTTTTAGCATAATATTTTCAAGGTTCATCCATGTTGTGGCATACATCCATACTTCTTTCCTTTTATGGCTGCATAATATTCCATTCTATGAATATGTCATAAATTTATTTTTAATCTTTAATTTCTTTCTTTCCTCTGTTGTCTATTCATTATCCTGTGGAAAATCAAAGAAAATCCCCAAGTAAAACCCATATGGTTGACTTTTATGAGTGTGTCTAGGTGTGAGACTGTCTTCTCACTAAATTAAGGGCTCCTGTAAAGAAGAAACTTGGACATCATAGGCCCTGAGGAATAGTTGTATGGTTCCAGTATTAACCAATTTGTTATTATTATCTTAATTCCTTCCATCACCTACCATCACCTATCCCCACATCTTTGCTAAGCTGTAGAATTGGAGCAGTCTCCATCTGTGGAAAGAATAAGCTCCAAGCAGAGACTGGTAATGCCAAGACAAGTTTACCAGTCTCCACTTAGAAAAGGAGAAAATGACATTGTTAATTGGGGAATGGATATATAGAGAGTTGTGCCAATATTCCCTTATCTAACTGGCCTTTCAAAATTGAACACAATTGCTGGAACTGCTGCATCAGATACCGTCACTCTTCACATTCTGGAGGAGATAATTTCAGGACTTTTCAGTCAGTTTCTGTTCAGCTCAGATTATATCAAATTTGAAAGAAGATGAAACCAACAACCTTAGTTACATTCCACTTCATGGGGAGCTATGTGAACACCATTATAACAATCTACTTTATTTTTAACCTAGAAATTTTCATCAGACTCAATGGAGAGTTAATCAGCTTGTAGACAAAGCAGTTAGTTACTGCAAGTCTCTAAGATGAAAGGTGCAATAAAAATGTATAATGATAATAATTAGAATCATAATATTAATGGTAGTGGAATTAACACTATGACCTTCATCTTCTTCCACAGGTAAAACATCAAAATTTGAGCATCATCACGAAGGTATAGCTGAAAAAGGCTTTTCTACACCTTGTCCTTCTCGAAAGCAATTAATTTCCACATAAGAAGGTATTATTAGAATTTTCAATAGTTTAAAAACATTATATTAATGTGCAAGGATATTCTTGCCAATGATTCAAAATATTCTTGAAACTTATTAATGGCATTAGTTTACTTGCTATTCCATAGAGATAGATGGCAAATGGTAGACATTTCATTTTATTTTTCTTGGTGAATAAATGAACAAACAGTGATATAAACATTGAGTGCTTATTATACAATGTTATTTAAATACCTAAAATGCTCTTTACATACTCATTGTAGCAAAGAGATTACATTTAATTTAATATGCAGTATTAAATTTAATTATGTAGTATTAATATATACTTCAAAAAAAAGCAGTCATAACCCAACCCCACTATCCAGAAGAAACCATTTGTGACATGACATAATGGGTCATTTCCTTCTAGTCTTTTTCCTATGCATATTAAAACTAATTATAATAACAATAATAATTACTGTGATTGTAGTCAGTGTAAGACTTTGTACACTGCTTCTTTTAGTTAACCAGTTTTCAGTTGCTAAACTAGCATTTTGGATTGTGAGGACCCCAAAACTAGTTCACTTACAGGAAAAAATAAACAAGAAACAAAGCAGGGCGCGTATTCTTGAATTGCAGCTCTGACCTAGAAGCTGTCAGGGTTTGACAGAGCTCTGGTTGAGGCAACACTTTCTCTCTCATTCTCTCTCTCTCTCTCTTTCTTGACTTTTTCTCATGATTTCTCGTTCTCCTTCCTTCTGTGAATCTACTCCTTTCCCTTCATCACCTGGCTCAATCTTGCTGTTGTTTCTGGAACAAGCTCCAGAAGAACCGACTTTGCTTGGGATAATTATTTACCCTTTCTTTGCCACTGAGCAAGAGAGGAGAACACTTGGTGGCATGCCTGGCTGGTTCATGGGCCCCCCTTGGGCCCTCCCCTCCCTAGTCAGTGGCCGTGTATGTACAACAGCCTGATGTGGCTTCACTAAGTGGGCATTTCTGGTCAAGGCACTTTCTATTAAAAAGAGAAGTTGAATGGACATGTCCAGACATGTCATTATCAAGACACTGCAAACTCTTTATTAGTATTCATTCATTCAGCAAACAATATCTATTGAGTGTCTACTATGTGCCAGCACTGTTCTACGTGCTAGGAATACAGCAGTGAACAAAGCAGACAAAAATCCCTCTCTTCCTGAGGCTAATATTATATGGGTCAGACACCAACAGTAAACAGAATAAACAAGTAAGTTTTAGAGTGTTTTAAATGGTGGCGAGTGTGAAGAAGAAAAATAAAATAGCGAAAGACAATAATGAGAGTAAAAGAGAGAGAGAGAGTGCTTTGGCTGGGGGTGAGGGCGGTGGGGTGTTTGCAGTTTTAGGGTGGCTAGGGAAAGCTATGAGATGAAATCGGACCTAAGACTTGAAGAAGATAAGGAAGAAGGCCATGTAATTTAAGTTATATCTTTATACTTTTTGTAACATAGTCATTAAAATAATTATTAAAATTCATTAAACCCTTTCCATGTGCCAGACACTATTCTGAGCATTTGGGATCTATTTCTGTCATCAGAGGATCTCTTTGTGTTAGATGCTATTGCTCTTCCCATTTCACAGATGAGGAATTAATAAAGCACAAAGAGGATCATCAATGTGCCCATTGTCTCTCCTTTAGTAATGAAAGCGGTTGGATTTAACAGTCAGATTCTGGAGCCTTGCTCTTAAACACTACTGCTGCTCTCCCAATGACACATTAAGTGAAAAAAAAAAAAATCAAATAAACCCAGAACTTTACAAAGAAGAAAGATAAATGCAAGAAAACCCCCCATCCAAGAATGCAAATAATGATGCATTTTCATTAATAGCCTGCTTGGATACCTCTCTGTGTCTCTTTATGCACACCAGGTAAAACAGTACTGGATATGCTGTTCTGCAAATTGCCTTTTACTAAAAAATATGACACGGACATATTTCCAAGTCAATAGGTAGAGATTCATGCTATTATTTTACTATATTTCTACTATTTCATCTTGTGGATTGATACTTTGCTATTTAGTTAGGCAGTTTTTCAGTTATTGGATGTTTTACATCTTTCTTCATTTTTAAGCTCTGGAAATCATTATGTGGTCATATCTATCCACACTCTCCCTCCAGCCATTCCTAACAGCTGATGTGGATTACCAGAGTACCAATATGGCCCTTCAGCAATCAGGACCGATTGTGAAGATGACTGGATTGAAAGGACACAACTATTATAGGCTCCTACAGGAATAGAAACTACTGATGACTTCCATAACCAGTATTTTAGGGGTGTTCATATGGGGCCTAGAAGTAGACTTTTCCTCAATCTTCCATTTATAGAATATAATAATACCACTTCTAGGGTTGGGATAAGTCAATTTATGGTAGGATATTAAAGCTGAATTGAAAATCATCTCCACTGGAAAGCATTCCAGGTCACTCCGGGTTAAGGGTAGGGGCCCCATTGCTGTGCTCCTGTAACTATCCGTTGTTACCCTTCTCCCTATACTTATTACTTTATTGTAGCTATTGCTTCACCTTTTTGTCTTCTCCACTAGAAGACAAGGCCATTAAATAAAAAGAGCTAGTTTCTTCAATTTCTGAGTTTCCAGCACAAAACACATTATTTCTGGAATCTTTTGTACTTTACAAATGTTTTAGAAGAAGAGTAAGGAAGACTTCAAGGGGCGGTGAAGAGCAACTTAGCTCTTAGAGAGAGGCAATGAATTGAAGTTGAAAGAAAAAAGAGCAAAATCCATGGAGAGGAGAGAAGGAAAGCTGAGAGACAAAACACGTGACTGAAAATATTGATATTGTCAAACCAACAATATTGCTCCTGTTAAATGCATTAATATAATCTGAGAAGAATGAAATATTTATGCCAGGAGTCATATGTCCACTTACTCAATTACAAATAGTATTTAAAAGTATCTACTCTGTATATTTTACTAGAATCTATAGAAAGGCTGTTGTATCTTGCTTGAAAAGCTTTATATTCAATTTCATAGTATATGATTATATTTGATTCATTTAAAGTATTTATTGAGTGTCTGCTCTCATGACTCTATATTAGTTGATGGACATTCCGATGTGAATAATTCAAGCCCTGCTCCCAAGGAGCCCACAGCGGAATAAGACATTCAGAGTATGGTGTGATAAGTACAATTATGGAAACATGTTGATTATGCAAAGCTCTATACTGTGCAAGAATCTCAGAGGAGTGACTTCTTTGGGATTGTTCCAGAACCTTTGGAGGGAGGGGGTAGGTGACATCTTGGCAGAGTGGTAATAGTGATATATGGAGAGGGGAGAGTGAAAAGCAGGTGAGCCTAGAGGGAGGCAGATGCCAGATGACAGAAGGCTTTGTGTGCCAAGCTAGGACTTTATCCTGCAGATGATAAGGAGTCAGTGAGTGGATAACTTGAATCTGCTTCAAGCCTAAAAGGATGACAAGAGATTGTTACATTGAAGGGGAGACAAAGAGAAATTTGGCAGAGCAGCTACTTCATCTTTATGCTAAATGGCAAACTCTGGGGCAAGGAATCTTAACATGAAGAGAACAGAAATGATCATCCCTTGAATTTCTCTTACCAGTTCAGATATCTTTGAGATTCTAAGAATAATAAGGTCTACAAATTTGAGCAGTCCCTCTGAAGTCAAGCTTGGTTAAGATAGAGAGGCTGGACCTTGGGGTGAGTTTTATGAAATCATTCACTCTTTGAGTTGAAGTGCTTGAGACTGCTGAGGTCAACTCCCTTACAAGACTCCACTCATGAAACAGTCCAGGTAGTAGCCTCTTCTTGCACAAGTAGCTCAGCTGCTTCTAAGAGCCTGCATTCCAAAGCAAGATCTTTCTAGAATTTAAGAAGTTTTACGGATTGAGCCAAAATCTTGTCCAATTTAACATCACATCCACCGGCCCTAGTTCTTTCCTACTAAATCCCAATGATCATAACATGTTTCATTTTATAAGATAAATATCTCTAGGTCCTTCAGTCATCATAGTGTCCCATGGTTTTATACTTCCCTTTCTATCTCTTTTTCTATGACCTTCCTCTGATTGTGTCCTTTTTTGGTCATTTGCCTTTTAAACCGTGACATCCATGATGGCAGCCCAAGCTCAAAATTCCCACCACCGTAAGTGTGAAAGTGAGACACTCACTTACAAACCTCAGGAGTTAAGAAGGAAAAATAAAACACCATTACACTTGCATGTTGGAGACTGATTTAAGGAAAGAGGAACCTTTCAGAGGCAATTTTCTGTGCAATATTAGCATTTATTCGATTCTGACCTTTGAGCTTTGGGCAATGAGAGGCAGCTTTTATGAGTTTCCTTCCCTAATGCTGATTTTCCAGCAGGGGCTCGTAAATAACACAACCAAGCTTTTCTCTCATTCTCTTCACTGTCCCAGACATTTCATGGAGTACTCACTTGTTTAATCAATTCTTCCTCACCTAGCGAGGAAGAAACCTACAGAGACGGCCTCAGTAAGACCTCCTATAGGCTCCAAATGAATATTGAGTGCTTCATTACAAACTCACAAGTCTTGTGAAATGTTACATGAGTCAAAAAGTTCTGGAATGCTTGATGGCAAGAGAAAAGGAAGGATCTCATCAGCTTTCCAATGGAGTCAGTTTTTGAATTACATTCTACTGGAACAATCTCCCAAACTTCCAGGGAATGTCTCAGAAGATGTTATTTGCACTCATCCAATTACTGCTTTTCTTTTTAAATTTATTCAGTTTTTGTTTTTAGGTTATTTTTCTTTCATTAAATAAGTATATTTATTTCTTTAGCAACTACTCTGTGCCAGGAACTTTGCCAGATGCTCGGAGTACAAATGTGAATGGGAAAATCATAGTGCTTTCTCTAGTCAAGCTTCTATTACACACACATACACACAAGATAAGGAGAAAGCAAGAGAATCAGGAGAGAGTTGAGAGATTGAATAGACACCATTGTGCTCCGTACTTTGAAGGAAACAAAAAGGTACAGAGATAAGAATATCTTAAGAAACTTTAGATAAAATGGGCAGAGAAGGCCATGCAGAGGCTGAAGGATAAAAAGGAGGTAGCTAAAAAATGGGCAGAAGAATAGTGTTCCAGGCAGAAGAAAGTCCCTAAATTGGAATGGAGCTTGGAGAGTGGGAGGAACAGAAGGTTAGTTGGTCTGAATAGAATGAACAAGGCAAAAGGGTGGCAGGAGGTGACCAAGAAAGGGATCTCTTTGGCGACTATAGAGACATTCATTTGGATGATTCTTTTCTTTTTTCTACTCGCAATGCTGCAATGTCTTTTGGGAGATATATTGAAAGAGATTGCTAAGGCAGTTTTGTGTTTTTCTTTCTGTAGGCCTGTGGAGGGCAGCAAGGGACAGGAGGCCCACAACTGGTCACGGTAGTTGCCAACTTAGAAATTTTTTTCTTGCAAGTCAAATTGCCACTTTTGTGTCCCTTGGCTGGACTGGGAACCACAGAAGCCATCTTGTGAATCATTTCCAAATAAAACTGTTAAAGACAGTAGGACATGGACTTTACACCATGTCAGAGTGAGTTGCCAAGTGGTCTACTCCTCCAGGTATCACACCACTGGTGCTGGCTGCTAGGTCTGCATTGAGAAGGCTGGCATTTAATGCAGAGGGAGAAGACATAGAAGAGGTAAAAATGAACATTGTGGAATTATGATCTCATGCCAACTAAATTGCTTTGGGCTTGAGTATATTTAGTTCAGGAATTAAACTTTAGGTCATCTATATCTTCAGTTTGATCACCTCTATCTTCTGGGCCTTTCATATGAAAAATGCATTTCCATGAATTCATATTCATCTGCTTGATGATGTTATTTCTATTTCCTTTACCATATCTTAATCTTTAGAGTATGAGGTTTGTATTTCTTATTTATCTTAAGCCCTGCGACAGACCACCTCCATTGTAGTGATTAAATGGTATTTATTTTGTTTTTTGATTCTTAGGTATATATTGTCCCATTTAATCCTTAAACAACCTTGAAATGTGGTATCTTAACTGTATTTTAAAGATAAGGAAGCTGAAGTGTAGAGGGGTTAAGTGATAGTAAGAGAGTGGCAGAATTGGGAGCCAGAACTTCTGGGTTCAAATCCTACCTCTGCCATTTATTGGTTGTGGTGGATTGAACTCTGTACCCCAATTTAGAAAACTTCTTGGTCTTGGTCCACATTCTGGTGGGTGTGAACCTGTGGTAGATGGGATCTCTTAAAGATGTTATTTTGAGTTAAGGTCTGGTCCAACTGAATGAAGTTGGGTCTTAATCTGAATTACTGGAGCCCTTTATAAGCAGAAGGAATTCAGACATTGAGAAAGCCACAGGGAGGAGCTGGAAGCTGGAAGTCAGTGGGAACCCAGAAGGGAAGTAGAGGATATTGCCACGTGAGGGGAAAGCTAAGGAGCCCAAGGATTGCCAGCCAGTGAAAAAATTACCTATCCTGGAGGAAGCAAGCCTTCTAGCCTCTTAAACTGAGCCAATAATTTCCCATTGATTAAGCCAACCCATTGTGTGATATTTGTCATAGCAGCCTGATAAACTAAGACACTGGCTGGTTGGCCATAAGCTAGTTATTTAACCTCTTTGGGTCTCAGTTTCCTGATCTATAAAACGAGAGTGATAATAATACTTACCTTACAGAATGATATAAATAAAAATGAGTAAATATGCATAAAGGACTAAACCCATTGTCTGATTAAGCAGTAGGCGCTATATAAGTGTTAATTGTTGTTAAAAGCTGGATTTGGATCTTAGTTCCAGAACTTACTAGCTATGCACACTTGGACAAGTTATTTAACCTTATTAAATCGCTACCACTAATATTCTCCCTAAGAGCCCATCTACTAAAGGATTATTGGGAAGATTAAAGGGTACAGTTGGTTGTTTAGCACTGTATTGGCCTAATGAGCATTGTGTGAGATGAACTTAGAAAGAGGAATATCATGTATGGTTTTATAAGTCAGGGTAAAGAGTTTGGATTTTATTCTGAGTGAACAGGAAAGCATTGGGGGGTTTTAACTAGAGAAGTGATGTGATGCGTTTTGAGTTTTAAAAAGATCACTTGGCTACTATGATTTAACTGAAGGGTTGGGGTCAAGAGGTGAAATGGACCAGCCAGGAGGCTATTTCAGACATATAGCTAATAAATGTGGTAGCCAGGACTATGGCAGAAATGGAGGTTGAGAGAAGTGACCCAAATTAGGATCTATTTTTGAGGTAACAACAGATAAACTTGTGGATGGACTGGATGTGGGAAGTGAAGAAAGGTGAGACGTCAATGCTAATGCCTGGAGGATGATGGTGCCATTTACTGGGAAAGACAAAGAGAGGAGGTCTGAGGGCATGAAATCATGGTTTCTGTTTAGGCATTTTAAGGATGAGTTGCTATGTTTGATATGAGATATTATTTGACTAATGAATAATGAATTAATAAGCTTTATGGGACTTATTTTTACCATAATTTTTATTCCAAAAAATGTTGAGGAGATTTACATTGACATTAACACCAAAAACATATCCAATGAACTAATAATAAAAGATTAATGTCCATGGAAGGAGGAAGCAAGCAAGCATATTGACCATAAGGATTAATGGAGCTGTGATGGAATGTGTGATTTACATTTCAGCTACTCCTAAAGAAATACATGATCATTCACAATGTTTGAGTATCTGAAAGTTAGAAGTCCACAAACCATTTGCATCGAGAATGTGTTTTTTCCTTTTAATAAATTTGAAATGAGTGGTATAATTGAAAATGTCTGAGAACTTTAAAGCAAATCAGAAGCAAATGTTACATGGTCATTAATTATAACCAGGTTATCCTAAATCAGGGATGATAACATTAAAGCAGAACTCAGTGACAGCCTCTCAATATATATGAGAGGAATCATGGTGGTGTCTTGTCCATCTTTGTGCTTAAAGAATGTGGGTAAAGAATGGAAGGGAGGGGAGAAGAAAGAGTAAGGGGGCAGATACGAGCCCATAATCAACTCTGCCAATCCCCATGACACAAACTCTGAGGTCTTACCAAAATTTTACGTTTCTAAAGTTAACAGGGAAATCAAAGAAAGAGACTAACATCATACCCAGGGTGATGGAAAGCAGAGTGTGAACCACAGTGTTAGCCCAATGCTGAATTTTTGTAAAATTGTACATAAACCTAGGAAATTCCCCAACCATGGAACACAAGTTTCAACAGTTATATCTAGGTCCCAAGGGCCAGATAGCCTTCCAACTGACATTACTGCAGTGCTGCTTATACCCTATCATGCCTAAAAACTGTGTGGAGAGCTTATTAAAACACAGTAGATCTGGGATGGAGCCCCCAAATTAGCACTTCAAGCAAGTTCTAAGTTGATGTTGCAGATGCGCAGATCCCCAGATCACACCTTGAGGAGCACTGGTCTAGCACAATGCCTAGAACTCACACATGGGAAGCAGGTGCTCAACCACTGAGCTACATCCACTCCCATTCAATGATTCTTAATGGGGGATGTGCATGGGGTCTACAGAATTCAAATCTCTGGGCAGTGTCTTTAGAATATGTGCATTTTGAGAGGCGCCCCAAGCAAAGCACTGTGTGAGGAAAAGTGCATTAACAAACATTCTGACATTGAGGAGGAAAGGGTTTTGAAGGATAGGAGTGTCTGCTGCAGCCAGAGGTCCACAGTTGCAGGTGATTGAAAGTGGTGGCTGGGTCAGAGACTGCTAATCATCCATGAAGTGGGCTCGCCATGACTCTGATACCGTGTCTCCTGGTACATCCTGCGGTAGGTGCACCTTTGCTGAATAAATACAAAGTGAACTTGACAGGAAAGGAGACCTCAGCAGTCCTACAAAGGCGATTTTGCAAGCTGTCTAGCTGTGGAATTAGTGGAATGTTTGCTCGGGAAGAAACAGCTGACGTCAACTTTGCTCTCTTTGTGTCTCAAGGGCAGAGTTAGCCATGCCTCTGGCCCACACAGACACCCACGGAGGGAAGAATGGCTTCCAGAGGGAAAGGTTAAAGACCAGGTCGGCTGGGCATCCACACTCCCTTTTCCACCCTCCCCGTTTGTCATCTTTCTGGCAAGGTGAATTCAATGCCCAATAATTCCTTCTGACTTTCTAGGAGCTGTGGGACACACAAGCGTGAGTAAAGTCAGCGGCCCTAACAGGATTAGCTCAGCTTTGTAACCTAATCACTCTGGCCAGAGAGAATAAAGAGAAGGGCAGTAGGCGAGAGGCAAGAGACAGAGGATAGATGGAAAGTTTTCTTTGAATACCAAGGGGCTGAGCCAGTGAGTGTGTGTGTGTGTGTTTTCTCCGACTCACAGGTGCTGACCTTTTCCCCATTTATGGGGGCATCTTAAATCTGAATTGTGATCATGTCTTTTCTCTACATCCCCTAGAAGAAACCCCGCGACCTGGAATATGGGGTGCTATGAAAGTTTTGTTAAATTATTAAATCAAAGCCATTTTGATATTAACTTAATCATAATAGGATCAGCAATTAGTTAAGAGAGGCAGAGTAGTGTGAAAGAATGAGGACTGGACTTGGGAATAGATGCCAGGTTCTGTTTCTATTTCTGGCATCACTTGCTGCAGGCACATGAGGAAATCACTTTATCTCTCGGGAACCTTATTTCTATCTGGGTAAAACAAACAAAATATTGTATTAATTGCTCTCCTTTCTGATAATTCTGTATTCTATGTAAATATTTACAGCACAAGTACAATGCAATGTTCTGTTGGGGACATGCCAATAGGTAGGATGGAGTGAGTAAACTTTTGGCTGTGTAAGTGTCCCTCTGTGTTTGGGTATGCAATTTTAGGCATATAAATGTCTTATGTAAGTTATTTAGACAATAAACAGAAAAAATCTAATGGTTAGAGCATGGAATATGGATTTTAGATGGAAAAGTGTTTGAATCTTGTCTTTGCCAGATACTAGTGATGCAACACTATGTAAGTTGCTTAACTTCTCTGATTTTAGCAATTCTGTCTACAAAATGGAGAAATTAATAATACTTTGCTATAACTTTATACATCATAATTCTGCATTTTCCACTTACCCCCTGGAAGGAAGGGATGGGTGGATGAAAGCTTTAGATGGGACAGCTTAGTGAAGTCCTAGGCCAGGCACATTTGGGTCATTCATTTAACAAACATGAATGGATCAGATGATGTGATTTGATGCAGAAATAAATAAAGTAGAGTTTGTGGAGCGAGTTACTACCACGGTGCATTGTGGGAACATGGGTTCAGGGCACAACAGAAACTTTCAGCAAATGATCCCTTTATTGTACAGAATAAAGAGTTTATCAACAGTATTAATAAGAAGCATTTTCTACACTCCCTGTTACATATATATGCATAAAGTTCACCCCTAGAAAAGCTGGACTTACCCATCTTAGTTAGATAGTATCCATCCCACCTACATGGTTTGCTCATAATGTAGTCAAAAATTTTCTCTGGTGTCATTTCTGCCCCAGACATATAATCCACCTCTCTTTAGTTTGCCCAGGAAGTTCAGGCTTATTTCTTCCATCTTCGTAAAGCCTGTGGTGAGATGAGGAGACAAGGTCTGTGAATTTTATGAGGTAAATTTTATATTACTCTACTTTTGAATGTGATATTAAAATGTGGAGAAAGTAGGTAATTTTCCTACCTGTGAAGGTTTCTAAGAGCTGTCTTTTATCTTCAGAGAAAATGAGCGTGAAAACTTATTTGCCTCTGTTAGACCATAAGCGCCTTGAATGCTGTGAGGGAAGTCACAGACACCTGTTAAATGGCCATCTCCCAGACCTCATCTACCTCCACCTCCTTCTCTGGGAAAGTCACAAACACACACTAAGTGGCCATCCTACAGCCTTCTACTACCCCCACCTCCTTTTCCATTCTACAACCTTGGGAAGATAAGTCTAATGAAAAGGCCTGGCCAGACCTTAAATCCAGAAACTGGGAACAAGCAGGCCCAGATGCTTATCAGTACAGGAATTCTCAGTGGCAGGACCCCCTCCCCTGGAGGTGGATCAAAATGAAACTCAAGTCGTATAAATTGGTCTTTCTACTTGGGCATACAGAACTTCCATCTATTCACCCCGACCTGAAGCAGTTTCCTGCCACCCTGGGAGACAGGCCGTGATAGGACTTTGTGCTACGTAAGTCCAGAAATAGACCATACTCTATGGCCAATTGATTTGACAAGGGTGCTGAGTACATGCAGTGGAGAAAGAATAGTCTCTTCAACAACGGTGTTGGGAAAACTGGGTATCTACATGCATAAGCATGAAGTTAGACTCTTACCTCATACCACATACAAAAAATCAACTCAAAATGGATCAAAGACCTAAATGTAAGAGATAAATATAAAACTCTGAAGATAGCATAGGAGCAAATCTTCATGACCTAGGACTTGGCAATGGATTCTTAGATATGACACTAAAAGCAAGAAAAACAAAAGAAACAATAGAAAAATTTGATTTCATCAAAATTAAAAACTTTTGTGCTTCAAAGGAAATTATCAAGAAAGTGAAAAGACAACTTACAAAAAGGGGAGAAAATAGTTTCAAACTATATATTGGATTGTTTAATATCCAGAATAATTAAAGAACTTTTACAATGCAATAACAAAATACAAATGACCCAATTAAAAAATGGGCAGAGAACTTGAATAGACATTCCTCCAAAGAATATATAGAAATGGTCAATAAGCACATGAAAAGATGCTCAAGATCATTAGCCATGAGGAAAATGCAAATTAAAACCACAATGAAATATCACTTCACACCTAAAAGAATGACTGCTTTCTTTCTTTCTTTCTTTCTTTCTTTCTTTCTTTCTTTCTTTCTTTCTTTCTTTCTTTCTTTCTTTCTTTCTTTCTTTCTTTCTTTCTTTCTTTCTTTCTTTCTTTCTTTCTTTCTTTCTTTCTTTTTTTTTTTCAAAGGAAAATAACAAGTGTGGAGAGCTTGTGGAGAAATTGGAACTCTAGTGCATTGTTGGTGGGAATGTAAAATAGTGCAGCCCCTGTGGAAGACAGTTTGGAGGTTCCTCAAAAAGTTAAATTAGAATTACCATTTGACCCAACAATCCCATTTCTAGGTGTATACCCAAAGAGAATGAAAATAGGGTTGCAAACAGATGATTACACACTAATGTCTATAGCAGGGTTATTCACCATAGCCGAAAGCTGGAAACAACCTAAATTTCCATCAACAAATGAATGGATAAACAAAATGTGGTATACACACAATGGAATATTATTTGGCCATGAGAAAAAATGAAGTTATGAGACATGCTGCAACGTGCAAAAACATTGAAAAAGTTATGCCCAGTGAAATAATCAAGGCACATAAGGACAAAATAGTATGATATCACTTATAAGGGATGACAAGAAATAACAAATTTGCAGAGATGGAAAGTAGATTAGAGGTTACTAGGGGAGGGATGGGTAGAGGGGAGGCAGAGTGATTGTTTATAAAAAGTGTAAGATAACGCTTGGTGTGGTTTCCTCTAATCAAGTGAAATTTATTAAAGAATCCATATGTTCAAAAACTTCATCATATTAAAGGGGAATGAGTTTAAAATAAAGAATCAAGCTTCAATCTTTATGAGTCTGTATTGTGTGTGTGTATATATATATATATACATATACACACAAATATACACTTATTCATGTACACACATATTATGTGTGTGTCTTCCTTCCTTCTTCCCTCCCTCCTGCCTTCTTTTCCTTGCTTCCTGCCTTCTTTCTTTCATCATCTGAGAGTCCTTTTCCAAGAATGCCTTTGCAGAATTCAGATCACATACATTTCATCAAAATACCATCTTTAGGATAATCTCCCACAAATCTATTTTTGCAGAGGAGAGCGGTTGATAATGTGCAGCTTTTAGAACGACTATGAATGAATCATGGATTCTGACTTTTGCTTAGTTTGTTTTGTTATGACCATTTTGTGGCTATTAAAAAGTAGAAAAAGAAACATTGTACTGTTGGAAGGCATTGTGAAAGAATATAAAATCTAAGCAAAGACTTGAACTAAAATATTTTAGCTTATATCTAAGTTTTCCATTACTAAGAAATGTAAACCCTTTACAATTTTTCTTTCCAAATGGAAGATACCAGATGTTCGTCTGTTACCATGAAAGTCTATTTTAATTGGCAGTTATCGTCTCAGAGTAATTTTAAATTGCTACCAGACTGTCACTTTTGCTTTTGCTGGCTTGCAAGGAGGTTTAATGCCTCCCACACTGGGCTGGGCTTTATCATTCTATTTGGGACCCTTGGGTCACTGCAATTTATAACAAACCTAGAAGAGATTTAAATAGTCCACAGAAATGCAATGAAATGCTTCGGAGCAGAAGTGTGATGTTTTAAAAATGCTCTGAGATCCAGAGGTACAGATAAAGGTAAGAAAGAATAAGACCCTCTGGTATGACTGAAATATTGTAATATGCCCATAACAACTCTTGGATAACAAGTAATCAATCACCTCCACATGTTCTCTATTAAATATGACCAGTAGAGCAGTGGATAGAATTAGAACACTGGTTTTCTGTCACTTGGCTTGCTTTGTCCATCTTTTTTCTATTTAAAATTTTTTTATTAGAGAAGTTGTGGGTTTACAGAAAAGTCACACTAAAACCCAGACTTCCCATATACCACCCAATTATTAACACCTTGCATTAGTGTGGTACATTTGCTGCAATTGATGAAAGAACATTTTAATTGTGCTATTAACTATAGTCCATGGTTTACTTTAGGTTCACTGTTTGTGTTACACAGTTCTATGGGTTTTTAACAAATTTTATTGTAGTAACATATATACAAACTAAAATTTCCCTTTTAACCACATTCAAATATATATGTCAGTGCTATTAATTGCATTCACAATGTTGTGTTACTATCACCACCATCCATTACCAAAACTTTTCCATCATCCTAAACAGAAACTCTGTACAATTTAAGCATTAAATCCCCATTCCCTACCTCACACCGGGCCCTGGTAACCTATATTCTAGTTTCTTACTTTATGAATTTTCTCATTCTAATTATTTTATATCAATTAGATCATACAATATTTGTCCTTTTGTGTCTGGCTTATTTTACTTAACATGATGTCTTCAAGGTTCATCCATGTTGTCCCATGTATCAGAATTTCCTTCCTTTTTACAGCTGAAAAATATTTCATTGTGTGTATATACCACATTTTGTTTGCCCATTCAAACTTGGGTTGCTTCCATCTCTTGGCAATTGTGAATAATGCTGCTATGAACATTGCTGGGTAAATATCTATGTGAGTCCCTTGCTTTCCATTCTTTTGCTATATACCTAGCGGTGGGTTCCATTTATCTCGTTTTCCTTCTGTGTGCTTGTGCCTTTGGTGTAAAGTCTAAGAAACAATTGCCTAACACAAGATCCCGAAGAGATTTCCTTCAATTTTCTTCTAGAAGTTTTATATTCCTGGTCTTATATTTAGGTCTTCGGTCCATTTTGAGTTAATTTTTGCATATGGTGTGAGGTAAGGTTCCACCTTCATTCTTTTGCGTAGGGACATACAGTTTTCCCAGCACCATTTGTTGAAGAGACTGTTTTTTCCCAATTGAGTGGACTAGGCGCCCTGTCAAAAATCAGGTGGCCATCAATGTGAGGGTTGATTTCTGAGCTCTCAATTCAATTCCACTGTTCCATATGTCTGTTCTTGTGTCAGTACCATGCTGTTTTGATTACTATGACTTTGTAATAAGTTTTAGATTAGGAAATATGAGTCCTCCAACTTCATTCTTCTTTTTCAAGATGGCTTTGGCTGTTTAGGTCCCCTTACTCTTACACATAAATTTGATGTTTGACTTTTCCATTTCTGCAAAGAAAGTTGTTGGAATTTTAATTGGGATTGTATTGAATCTGTAAATTGCTTTGGTAGAATTAACATTTTACCAATATTTATACTTCCAATACATGAACACGGAATGTCCTTCCATCTTGAAATTGAGATTCTTTAACTTGGCATTCCAGCCTATTCACAATCTGGAGATACAGTAGAGTCTGGTGATCAAAACAGGGATTCAGGAGTATATTGCCTTGGTTTGAATTCTGTCTCATCCACTTACCAAGTGTGCAATCTTTGACATGTTACTTAACATCTTCCTACTTTGCTTGCTTTATCTGACATAATAATAGTACCTAACTTTTTGGGTTATATGCAGATTTAATTAGTTAATATATGTAAAATACCTGCATAGTCACTTATAAGCTTTATAAAAAACATGAATTTTGTTGGTATGTTGTCAAAGCCTTTCTTTTTAATAATAATAGTATTGACAACAGTACTTAACATTCATTAAGCACTTAGTATGTACCAGGAGCTCTGAGACACATTTTGCTAGCAGTATCTAATTTAATCAATGACGACCCTGTGTCAGTTATTTTGCTCTAGGAAGAAACATATTTTCTGGCTCTTTTGCATATACCTTCCCAAACATCCTCTGACTCTCCTGTATCCATAACTTTCCTCATAATTTCCCTACTTCCTCTAAGGCCTTTCTGCTTTATTACCCCAGGAGCATCTCACCCATCCTTTGGTGTTCTATGCAATGAGTTTTGTAATGACTGGGAAAAAACTCTCCTTTCTACCTTATAATCATACTTTCACTTATTTCTCTATATCATCACTTCCCCTAGTCTAGCTTATAAACCGGTGATTTATAAGATTATGATTTCCAGAGGGCAAGGGAAGTTTCTTATCTTTCTTTTCTCTCTCCCTCTCTCTCAATCTCTCTCTCTCTCTTTCTTTCTCGCTCTCTCATGTTTTCTTTCTTTCTTTCAGTTTTGTAATCCCCAGTATTTCTAGCACAATGTATTGTGTGGTTTAGGTGATCTATAAAAGTTTCTGGATTAATATGGAATGGACACAAATTTTTGGTTCAGTGATACTAAGGACATTTACTGTAAAATAAAAGCGTTCATTTCTTTTCTCTGAAGGATCAAAAGACAGCCTTACACTAGGAGGTGGTCTTTCCTGGCCCCTTCATTAGCCGGGTTGATTCTTTACAAACTCTCTACACTGACCCTCTGGCTCTTTTTGCAGTTTCAAGACAGCCTCAACTTGCTTCTTCCAAGTGCCTCATCAGACTGAGCTGAGTTAGTGCAGAGCTTCCAGCCAAGCAAGGCATCTCAGCACGAGGTGTCAAACATAAGACAACTAATGCGGGGAGCCAGGGGAAGGAGGCTTTTCTTGACCCTGCTCCGAGACTAGTGCACAAAGAAGTGCCTGGCAGACTCCCTTTGATGCAGCGAACAATGAGCAGCAGGAATTAAGTCTCACCATTCCCTCATGCCTGTGTGCGCGCACACAAATTTCATCCTTAGCAAAAAACAGTGTGGGGAGTCTGTGACCTGTTAATTGAAAATAACCCATGCAGGAGCACAACTGGGGAGAGGGAGCCTACTAGTTGCATAATGGTGATGGTAGTACTAGGGCTCTAGTTTACCAAGAGGAAATTGAGGGCAAATGAAGGGTATTAAGCTGCCCACGTGTTGTGTTTGCTCTGTTTTCTTAGCTTATCCCTCGATGTGGATAGCTGGGTACAAGTTTCACACACTGGAGTTGCATTTTAAGTCTTCATTTAGTTCTTCTTGAATGAAGTAATAGTGATGCCCATTCAAAAGTAGATGGCCGATATGGATGTAATCCTTTCCTTCACAGATTCTATGACTCAGACTTGTTGGACAGTTTCTCATTCTAGTGATTTCTGGACTGGAAGTCACACACAGAGAGATACAGACATGTTTGTTTGCCAGCACAGTGTTAAATAAGATAGGTAGAGTTTAAATCCCTTAGGTAGGGTTTAATTCTCAAGTTGCCACAGTCCCCAGAGTTACCTACGTGGTCTCAAACCAGGTTTGTTTGTTTATTTATTTTATAAGCTTATTGGTCATGCTTAGCCTCTGACGTAACCTGAATCTGTGATTCCTGCTCTAGACACACCTTCCTGCTTATATCAGCCTTAGATCATTGTATTGAAGAGGCTTTAGACTCTAAAACCTAGGGTCTCAGACTTGATTTTTAACATTTGTTGTTAGGAGTTGCCATATTGTCTTTAAAGATAATCTTGAGCAGAAAGCAATTATATAAAACGGATGAAGAAAAGGTCTGTTTGAAGGTGTGTCGTGAGGCTGAGGGGATGAGGAAGAAGCGGCAAGGTGTGCTGCACCATTAGGCTTCCTCCCGGGCCCCTGAGGCACCTCTACAGAAAGCAGAGCTCTGAGGTGCCCAGTTGGAAAACCACTGATGGAGGCTGCTTCTTCGTTTTACACATCACAGGACTGGGCCCTGGAGCTTCCTTGGATGTAATTCCCAAGCAAGATTCCCTTTCATGTCCGTGCATCTAAAAACTTGCCCAGTCAAACCTTTTAAAAGTAGCTTCATAAACCCCAAAAGTCATGAGGTTTAATTAGCAGCATCAATAATTTTTCTCATACTAATTAATAATTTATAGATACATAATTTATTTATAAGTTAAATTAATTTGTGATTTATTTTATTTATATATTTAATTTATTTCATAAATTTGATAATTTTCATTGCGTTTTTCACTGTGGTATGTAATGTGATAATTCTCAGGCTGGAGGCTGTACATGCCTGGCATCTGTAGACACATTTTTGTAGTTCTCATATTTGAATAATTTGTTATAGTAGAAAGAGTATGAGGTTTGTGGGCAAAAGACCAGTTTGAAATTAGTCTACTGTCTTCTATGTGATATTTGGAAAATTATTTAATCTCACTATCTCATTTGTCTCTTTTTTAAAAATAAGAATTTCAATGTCTCATGTAAAGAAATGTTCTGGATATTAAATTATATAATTTTAGAATGGGGTCTATCCAGTGTTTGGAAGAGAGAAGGCAGGCAATAAAAGTCTTTCCCACGATATACATACTTTAATTGTAAGGGACAATTCATCTTTATGGTCCCCACTACAGCCTCTTTGCACACGTTAGGAGTCAGGAAATGTTTGTGATTGATGAATAAATATTAACGAAAACTGAAGAATGTGACTCGTCTTCAGACTCAAGCAGTTTGTATAGCTAACAATTTTCCTGTGCTCAAAATAAAGGTGGTGGGGAATGAATCTGTGATTTTCTGCTTACCATACAATAGGTGTATTGCAAACTAAAGAAGGCTATCTCAGAGGAAGAAAACCTTCCTAAATAGAAAAAGAAGGAAAAAAAAAAAAAGATGAAAGATCTTCCTTTCAACAAAGAATTGCTAGTACTTAACTTGTCAGGACAGGATTTTGAAAAACAGTATTCCCAAGTATGCCTTTGTGAAAAGCCTCAAAAAGAAGCAATGCAAACCTGGTCCCCACTAGCCTTTTATTATTTCTCATTGATAATGGCTTGCAAGAGCCTCATTTTAGAAAACTCAACACACTACTGTGAACATGAAAAGCAAACCTGCTTTCATGAAGCTGATATTCCAATGGGTAAGTGAGGGCTCAGTGATAGCATGGCCAATTAGAGATTCTGGCTGTGTCTGCACGGTACCCAAACAAGGGAAGGAAATATGACAAATTCACCCCGAATATGAACATTTTCTGGAAAAGAAGGAGTAAACTCTAGCTCGTATTGAATACAGTTGTAAAGCACACACAGCTGAAACTCTTCTTCCCACACCTATGGTAATTTTGTGAGAAAGAAACATTCCTGATCAGAATTTTACAAACGTTGGAGTTGTTCAGCAATCATTGACAGTCCCAAAGATAACCTGACAAGATTCTTAAGTCACTTGTAAATTATCAAAAGATGTTTACATAGTCTGAAAATTGATAGTTCATTAATTTATTCTTAAAATATTCATCAAATATGCAGATGCCAGGTACTGTTCAATTTACTGGTGATATAGAAGTGAACAAAACAAAATCCCTTCTGTCATGGAGTTTATATTCCAGTAAGAGTAATTTAAAATGAATTTCTTGGTATTTTGGAAAAAAAAGTACTGAATTGACTAGTAGAAGACTTTGATTATAATCCTAGTCCTTGTTGCAAGTAAGCGCTTGCTAAATATTTGTGTACAGAATTAGTCTACAGTTACGTGGTTCTGTGACCATGTGCAAATCAATTAACTTTAACTTCCCCACCATTATAAAATATGAAAAGTGCATTAAATAGTCTATAAGCAAATACACAATTTTAACATCCCATAATAATGTAGATATGATGACTTTGTTTTCTAGGATCTTTCATTTTGCTCTAGAACCATGCATTGCATCCTACACACGACAGAGCTCTGAGATCTATGGGAAATACACAGATAAAGAGGTCTTGAGGCTTATCCTAAAATGAATTGATAATCTGTTGAAGATTAATCTAGAGCAGTTGTTAGGATGATTGGAGGAGAAAAACGGAGGCCAGGTTTAACAACAGGAGAACCTCAGAATGCAAAAAACATTCCATTATCCACTTAAATTGCATGTATATGACTGTGTGTTGCTTATTTTCTTTGAGCATCAACCTCTTCATTTTCAAATGAAGTAATGATAATTTCTGTGGTGATTTGAAGCTGTATGCACCCTAGAAAAACATGTTCTTAAATCTAATCCACTCCTGTGGGTGTAAACCCATTTTAACGAGGATCTTTTGATGAGGCTACTTTAGTTAAGATGTGACCCACCTCAGTTAGGATGGGGCTTAATTTTATTACTGGAGTCCTTTATAAATGGAATGAATATGGGGGGGTCACATCTTAACTGAATACGGGGGGGTGGGGAGGGAGGGAGAGAGAGAGAGAGAGAGAGAGGGAGAGAGAGAGAGAGAGAGAGAGAGAGAGAGAGAGAGAGACACCACGGCAGCAAGAAGCTGAAATCAGCAAAACCCAGAAGAGATGGGAGAGAGCAGTGGACACTGCCGTGTATCTTACCAGATGACAGAGGAGCCAAGGATTGCTGGTAGCCAGTTTTCAGGAAGAAAGCATCGCCTTGATGATGCCTTGATTTGGATGTTTTCTTGGTCTCAAATTGTAAGTTAAGACATTCCCATTGTTTCAGCCAAACCATTTCATGGTATATGCTTTAAGCAGCCTAGGAAACTAAAACAATTTAGGGTTTGTTATATGGATTCAATGAAACAATAGATTCTAAGGACCAAGCATAGGTTCTGGCACATAAACGGTGCTTTAGCATCTGTCTGGAATGTCTCCTTTTCCATTGAAATCTTTATTTTAAAAAAACTTAATTTCATGTGAGAATTCTCTGCAAATTGTCAAAATCACATTTATTGTACATTAAAAAAACCTTTTTACAACTTGATTGCCATTAACAGCTACCCTAATTCATCTCATTTAAGACTTCATTGATTATAAGATGTAACTGATGTTAAGGGATATGGCCATTGGTGGGAACTGAGGCACTGGTAAAATCCCAGGGGCTGTGGGATACTGGATGAAGACCTTGTTTGTGTCCATTAGTCGAGCTTGTATTCAATCTTGGATGTACCACTTCCATGCTGTGATATATTGTTACTCAGCCTGTGTTATGTTAAGACTTTGTGGGTCTGACAGACTCCAGCACGTGATGGAAAGTTCTGGCCCCATGGATAGTGCTGCAGACAGTGTTGCACCATGATCAGTCACTTTCTTTCTCTACCAGAGTCTAGAAGCATGACAGGATTTGTATTTCAAAAGGCATATGATTCTTTTTTTTTTTTTTTTTTT